>CM035626.1:39446117-39714904 GCA_020496765.1 Gossypium stocksii
TTTACACCTAGGGGTAAAATGGTAATTTCGCACTCTAAAGGGTATTTTAGTCATTTACACTATTATCACAAGTTTCAAGCATGTTATAGTCACTAACAATCATTATTTCCGTCTTAGCAGTCAATTTAACAGTTTTTAACAAGTTCCAGTTACTGGGCCCTAAAACCCTGAATGGGCCCTATAGCACCTATTCGTAAATTAAGCCCATTTTGTCCAAGTTTCATATTCAGTTACCGATTTTAGCAGTTTCAATCCTACAGTCTAACAGAACATACTTATTACCTATTTTTACCTAATGGGCCCAAAAGCCCATTGGGCCCACATTTGACCCATCGAGGCCCAACTTACCAAAGTGCACGAAACTGCACACTCAACCAACTTACCACTTACGGTTACAGATCCCACGATTTTCCAATCATCTTGTGAGCATTCGCACACTCACAAGCCCATATAATACCAACTTTTGTGTTAATTGGCCTTGCCGAATTAGACTAAGGAAGGGTTCGATACACACCTGATTTATGTCGAAACGTTGACGAGATCTCCTATGCGATTTCTCCTGCAATCCATTATTTAAACGATTAACCAAAGAAACTACGAAAACCGATGCTAAGATTCCTTACCATATTCGACCACACCTTTAATGGCCATGAAACCTTACCTCTATTGATTTGGATCTACTAGATCTAGATCTGGTTGAATAGATTCCTTCAGTTCCTCGCTAGATCACCTTCTTCGCTAAATAACACATATAAGAACTGAAATATATCGTTAAAACACCCTTAGGCCATGTCGACAGCTTCCCTACATGTATACAGGGATTTTGGCTACTCTTAATTTCCAAAATAACGAATAAGAAGGAGTTTAGTTACTTACCAAAGATCTATTTGCTAAAACATTCCCAAGTGCCACCTTTTTCCAGATCTATTGTAGATCTAAATCCAAGACACCAGTAGAGACCAGTTCTGACTCTTGAATTCAATTTAAAATATGCCTATTCGGTTTAAGAAACTAACGTGACTGGCCGGTAGAGAATGAAGTTTAAGAGTAGGAAGAGAAGAGGTGAATTGGCTCGAAAGAGAGTAGAAAAGATTCACAAATTGGAGAAGAGAAAGGCAAAAGAAAGAGTGTAAAACAGAAGGAAAGATTAAGAGTATGCATAAAAGAATTAGAGAAAAGGAGATGAGCAAAATAAAAGAAGCTAAAAATAATAAGAAAAACCAATTGAATAAACAGGGATCCACTAATACTCAAGATACCCCAACCAAAATAAAGAATGGAAAAAATGGCCGAAATTTTACCATAGTCGAATTCTTTTCAAAAAACAAAAACCATGATTTTAGCCTTCTACTTCCACGATTTGCTCCTTGAATTTTGCTATCATTGAATTTAAATTCAAAACAGATTTGAATTGCTTTCAATCCCTTAATTTTAGCTAAAAAAACAAAAACAAAGTTTGAATGGAATTCAAACTTTTCCACTGCTTGATAACAGCCCCCACCGCTTGCATCTGCTGCTGGGAAGCGCCCTAGTCCCACACGGCTCCTTCTGCGTGCGCCCGGCAAAAATGATCCTTTCCTGAGCAGGATGCCGCTCGAACCCAGAACCTCCAGGCTGCCCGGCACACTGCTGACCACCAGGACACGCATTCTTCTTTGATATGATAGCGCCGCGTTCACCTTTAAACCTTACCTGCTGCAGTTCCCGCTTCTTTAAAAATAAAATCCACATTCTGCCAGCGCCTAGACTCGAACCCATGCTCGGGTGGAACTCCTAGCACCCTGCTGCCACTGCGGCACAAGCATTTTTGTGGCATATTCCACCAGCAACTTATTTTAACCCTTTTCTAGCCGCAACCTGACTACTAAAATAAAAAGCAACTTTGCACCCACCGTGCCTTGAACCCAGGCACTCCCACATCCTCCTAGCGAGCTTAGCCACTGAGCCAGGCACGTTCCTTTGTGCCTAATCTTGCACAATTTATTTTAAAAGCCTTATTGACCAGTTCCCCTAACAAACAAAAACTAATTTCTTTGCTAAAGTCTTGGATTGGACCAAAATTTTCCCACACTTTAAATACTTCCAAATTCATTTAAAAACTGAATTTAAACACAAAATTAGTACTAATGTCATATATATTTTTATATAAGTAATAAAAATAAAAATAATAACAATAATAATTTTATAAATATATTTTTATAAAAATTTCAAATACAGAAATTTTTTCTCAATAATAATAATAGTTATAATTTTCATAAATCAGTAAAAATAAATACAGTAAAATTTTTAATAATATTTTAATTTGAACACTAAATTAACAACAATAATTTTATAAACATATTTGTATCTAATAATTATAATGATAATAATAATAATTTATAATTTTCATAAAAATTTAAAAACATCAATAGATACAGTACAGTAATAATAAATTCAGTAAGAATTTTCTAATAGTAATTCAAAATAAATTTTTCTTAAACGATAGTATTTAAAACTTCTCAATTTATTCAAGTTTTCTTTTATTCGAACCCAGACTTCAAAACCCAATTCTTCTAGACCCAAATTCAGGGTGTTACAACTTTACCCTCCTTAAAGAAATTTCGTTCTCGAAATTTTCAAAACTAAAATAATTGTGCAACACTATGCTACTATGCTGCGCACTCTGATCTAAATAATTTTAGTACGACCCAGGACATTTAATTACCGAAGTAAATAAACATTAACACTAGCGCACACAATTCGTAACCAAACATCCCACATTCCTAACTAGAATAAGCTTTGCAATCAAGAGCTCGATGTTTCAGGGACCCACATAAAAAGCACGCTCTTTTCTCCCTATCGTATTCACCCGGATGACGCCTGTGGCAGTTCTTACAAGCTGGAAAGTTCGGTCGTGCCCTAGCATGTTTCACCAGACGAGACTCTGTCCTTTGTGAATAGGATCCTTCCTCTTCTTACACTCCAAGCACCCTGCTTGAAGCGTTTCCCTAATTTCCTTAATTTTGGTATCCAAAACTTCTTCTACCACCTTTCTTACTAGCTCGACCAGTGCCTCAGTACTAGGCTCCGAGTTACCGCTACCCAAAATTGGCAAACTTTGCTTACCCTCAGAATCCATATCAACACTCTACATTACCAGTACACTTATCAAATAACTACAATATTCTCAAAATTTTATTATTCTTATGTCTTATGCAGGGATAGTATTTTAATGCTTTATTTTATTCCGGATCATATCCTAGCTACAGTCCCAGTCTTTTAGTTTCCCTACAGTCTCAGTCTCTACAATTTTTTTCTAGAGCAACCCTATCTACAGTATCATATCAAAGGTTCTATCTACAGAATCATCTTAGTACAGTACAGAATATAAAGCAGAAATACTTACAGACTTGGTGCCGGGGATTCAGTGTGCCACCTCTCAAATTATCGAATCTTAGGAAGAACTCAAAAAGATTCAAGCCTTTAAAAAAATCAATTTCTCAAAACATGTTAACTTTAAGAGGACTAAAAAAAATTCCATAAAAATTAGATTTTTTTTCCAAAAATACCCTTCTTGGGCTTAAAATATTTGGAAAATCTATTTGGACCCGATCCACAGCCAAGTTGTTGTAACCGGGCTCTGATACCACTAAATGTAACACCCCAAACCCGGCCTAGACGTTACGGCCAAGTCTGGTGTGTCACATTGAAGTGTTTTTCGAAAACCATGTTTTCAATGAAAACCCTTCGTAATGTTTAGAAACTTTTATCGGAAAATTTACATAAAACCTTAGCTTTATCAAAACGTGATACATTGTAATAATCAAAAAATTGTAAACAACCTTATTAAATCTCATGGGAAATTTTGAAAACTCGTAAACATCTGTACTTGCAGAAAATATGTTATTTTAAAAACAGTTTAGGTTATCACAAAATCAGATCCTCTTTGTCATGGCTGAAAGTGAATGGATACTATGCACCAGGTAGGATTCAAGAGAAGAGGAGGTAAGTCATTTAGACTGCTTAAGTACTAAGCTCTTCCTAGATCCACTCCTAGACATGCACACATCCATTGCAACACTTTAACCTTGTGATTTGTCTACGAACAAATTAAGTTTAAATGTATTGAAGATATACATTTGTGAAAAACATTTACGTTGCGGAAGCTTTGCTTTACTTATCGAGATATTTTGAAAACAAGTAGCATTTATAAAACTGTGCCCTAAAGCTAACCCATTAAGAACAATTTATATAATATCATACTTAAGCTAAAACAAATTAAAAATTATTAAAAGGCCCTTATTACAAACCCAAAATCAAAATAAAAGTAATTATCGAGATATTTTGAAAACAAGTAGCGTTTATAAAACCGTGCCCTAAAGCTAACCCATTAAGAACAATTTATATAATATCATACTTAAGCTAAAACAAATTAAAAATTATTAAAAGGCCCTTATTACAAACCCAAAATCAAAATAAAAGTAATTAAGATTAAACTGAAATAATTAACTTGATTTAAACCATCAGTCCAGTCCAAGTGGCCACTTTGAATCCCTCCTAGCTCCAAGTCCACCAAGCTAAGTTCACCTGCGAGGATGGAAGAAGAAGGGGTGAGTTTGGAAAACTCAGTGTGTACAGAAGCCCATCCAAAGCCCAAGTCAACTCAAGCCCATTGGGCCTAAGCCTAAACCAATCTCAGTCAGATACTGGGCCGAAGCCCTATTCAGATAACAGTAAATTGGGCCTTAGCCCCTTTACATATAGCAGTACGGCCCATAGGCCCATTACAGTAACAGAATAGTATTAATGATAACAATGCATGAATGCAAGCCCATGATTCATGTGGGGAGACTACTCAACCCATCCAACCGCTACACACCACCCGTACTAACCATCACACCATGTGGGGAAGCTACTCGACCCACCCAACCGCTACACACAACAGAATTTACAGCGAGGCTGCCAGGTATTGTGACAGAGTCACCAGATACAGATATTGTGGCGAGGCCACCAGAACAGATATATGTGGCAAGGCCACCAAAATAGATATATATGTGGTGAGGCCACCAGATTGCAGCGAGGTTGCCAAAACGCTTCCTCCATCATAAACCCAAACCCCATGCAACAGATATCATGATATGGCATACAGTAAACAGAAATAGTAAATCATGCAATTCAGTCAGATTCAGCCCTAGAGGTATAATGGTCATTTTACACCTAGGGGTAAAATGGTAATTTCACACTCTAAAAGGTATTTTAGTAATTTACACTATTATCACAAGTTTCAAGCATGTTACAGTCACTAACAATCATTATTTCCATCTTAGCAGTCAATTTAACAGTTTTTAACAAGTTCCAGTTACTGGGCCCTAAAACCCCTAATGGGCCCTATAGCACCTATTCGTAAATTAAGCCCATTTTGTCCAAGTTTCATATTCAGTTACCGATTTTAGCAGTTTCAATCCTACAGTCTAACAGAACATACTTATTACCTATTTTTACCTAATGGGCCCAAAAGCCCATTGGGCCCACATTCGACCCATCGAGGCCCAACTTACCAAAGTGCACGAAACTGCACACTCAACCAACTTACCACTTACGATTACAGATCCCACGATTTTCCAATCATCTTGTGAGCATTCGCACACTCACAAGCCCATATAATATCAACTTTTGTGTTAATTGGCCTTGCCAAATTAGACTAAGGAAGGGTTCGATACACACCTGATTTATGTCGAAACATTGACGAGATCTCCTATACGATTTCTCCTACAATCCATTATTTAAACGATTAACCAAAGAAACTACGAAAACTGATGCTAAAATTCCTTACCATATTCGCCCATACCTTTAATGGCCATGAAACCTTACCTCTATCGATTTGGATCTACTAGATCTAGATCTGGTTGAATAGATTCCTTCAGTTCCTCGCTAGATCACCTTCTTCGCTAAATAACACATATAAGAATCGAAATATATCGTTAAAACACCCTTAGGCCATGTCGACAGCTTCCCTACATGTATACAGGGATTTCGGCTACTCTTAATTTCCAAAATAACGAATAAGAAGGAGTTTAGTTACTTACCAAAGATCTATTTGCTAAAACGTTCCCAAGTGCCACTTTTTTCCAGATCTATTGTAGATCTAATTCCAAGACACCAGTAGAGACCAGTTCTGACTCTAGAATTCAATTTAAAATATGCCTATTCGGTTTAAGAAACTAACGTGACTGGTCAGTAGAGAAAGAAGTTTAAGAGTAGGAAGAGAAGAAGTGAATTGGCTCGAAAGAGAGTAGAAAAGATTCACAAATTGGAGAAGAGAAAGGCAAAAGAAAGAGTGTAAAACAGAAGGAAAGATTAAGAGTATGCATAAAAGAATTAGAGAAAAGGAGATGAGCAAAATAAAAGAAGCTAAAAATAATAAGAAAAACCAATTGAATAAACAGGGATCCACTAATACTCAAGATACCCCAACCAAAATAAAGAAGGGAAAAAATGGCCGAAATTTTACCATAGCCGAATTCTTTTCAAAAAACAAAAACCATGATTTTAGCCTTCTACTTCCACGATTTGCTCCTTGAATTTTGCTATCATTGAATTTAAATTCAAAACAGATTTGAATTGCTTTCAATCCCTTAATTTTAGCTAAAAAAACAAAAACAAAGTTTGACTGGAATTCAAACTTTTCCACCGCTTGATAACAGCCCCCACCGCTTGTATCTGCTGCTGGGAAGCGCCCCAGTCCCACACGGCTCCTTCAGAGCACGCCCGGCAAAAATGATCCTTTCCTGCGCGGGATGGCGCTCGAACCCAGAATCTCCAAGCTGCCCGGCACACTGCTGACCACCAGCACGCGCGTTCTTCTTTGATATGATAGCGCCGCGTTCACCTTTAAACCTTACCTGCTGCAGTTTTCGCTTCTTTAAAAATAAAATCCACATTCTGCCAGCGCCTAGACTCGAACCCATGCTCGGGTGGAACTCCTAGCACCCTGCTGCCACTGCGGCACACGCATTTTTGTGGCATATTCCACCAGCAACTTATTTTAACCCTTTTCTAGCCGTAACCTGACTACTAAAATAAAAAGCAACTTTGCACCCACCGTGCCTTGAACCCAGGCACTCCCACATCCTCCTAGCGTGCTTAGCCACTGAGCCAAGCATGTTCCTTTGTGCCTAATCTTGCACAATTTATTTTAAAAACCTTATTGACCAGTTCCCCTAACAAACAAAAACTAATTTCTTTGCTAAAGTCTTGGATTGGACCAAAATTTTCCCACACTTTAAATACTTCCAAATTCATTTAAAAACTGAATTTAAACACAAAATTAGTACTAATGTCATATATATTTTTATATAAGTAATAAAAATAAAAATAATAACAATAGTAATTTTATAAATATATTTTTATAAAAATTTCAAATACAGAAATTTTTTCTCAATAATAATAATAGTTATAATTTTCATAAATCAGTAAAAATAAATACAGTAAAATTTTTTAATAATATTTTAATTTGAACACTAAATTAACAACAATAATTTTATAAACATATTTGTATCTAATAATTATAATGATAATTATAATAATTTATAATTTTCATAAAAATTTAAAAACATCAATAGATACAGTAAGAATTTAAAATATCAATAATAATAAATTCAGTAAGAATTTTCTAATAGTAATTCAAAATAAATTTTTCTTAAACGATAATATTTAAAACTTCTCAATTTATTCAAGTTTTCTTTTATTCGAACACAGACTTCAAAACCCAATTCTTCTAGACCCAAATTCAGGGTGTTACATAGAGCATATACTTCTAGTTCCTACATGATATATACATCTCATAAAAATTGTTGCATCATTCAAGCATTGTACATAGCGATCAACCAATTGCATTTCACACTTACCATTCGGCATTAACACATATCATAGTCTCATCTTTGTCACACAATTTAACCATTCGGCTTTGATACACATTAACACTTATTAAGCTTTTACCTTAATCTCATGCATACTATTAGCTTATAAAACATTTCTAGTTAAATCTCTTTCATCTCAACTTTCATATTCGATATGAACATTCATACAAATAGCATCAATTGCTCAAGATACATAGCATGTTAAATTACTTAAAACTTACCTCGATTGTTGTCGAACACTACGAATCGGCTATTTGACTACTTTCGCCTTTCCCCTATCCGAACTTGGCTCTTTAAGCTCTTGAGCTAAATTAAATAAAATTCAATTTATCACTAATCCATTTTCTTATGCGCCTTATTCGGTTATAACATAATTCACTCAAAAACAAGAAATACAGTTATTTACTTATTAGTACATTTGGAAATCATCTACACTTCAAAACTGAATCATTCATATCATTTGGCCACTTTCTACTCAATTCATGCATTCAACAATTAACTTAATTCACTAGTCTTCTATCGATCAATTCGTTATACAACAAGATACCTCATCTTGCTTTAAATCATAATCGGCATTTTCATTCCATTCTTATCAATTCACTAACAGTTCAAACCTTGTGTTAATTTAAGGTTTTTTTTTTTTTTACATACATTTGATTAATTTCAAGCAAAACAATCTCCTTTCCTACGATCACACATACTACAACCTCATTAACAACAATTGTTCTCATCATGAACCGTGTCCACATTCGGCCATCATGTTACAAATATCCAAAATGCATTTTAATCACTTTAGCTGATTGTCAATTAAGTCACATACATTAATTTACAAATCTCAAACCCATCCTTCTCTTCATTCCTCACTTTGGTTCACATTCGATCACATATAAACACATACTAACCATTTAATTATAAATTCTCAAAGATTAAACACAAGTCTCACATTTCCACAATAGTTGATTGTAACTTACTCACTTTACCCATTTATAGCAAAATTTAATTAGTTTATACTCATTTACTTATAATGGCCAAATATCATATAGCTATTCGAATTCATATTTAACACAATTTCCAAGCTTCAAACTAAATTTATAACTATCTAAATCATTTAAACATCCAACACCAAATTTTCATGTATTTTCTACCATAGCCGAATGCTCATTTTAGCAATTGAGCCACACAAAGCTCAAATTTCACAATTTAAACTTATAAACTCAAAATTTCATGAATTTCAACATCAAAGGATCTATCTAACACTCATTTATCCATTTCTCACATCACATTTCAAAATTCATAGTTTTTCTACCATGACCGAATGCTTAATTACCTACAAACTCAAAAATACTTTCATGGGTTATGGTAAGCATTCAACAATCAACTTAAATTCACAAAATTTAACGGAAATCACTTGAAATCTTACCTTAATTTGACACTAATATGGCCGAATGCCCTTGTTCCTTCCCTATTTATTTTTCTTTTGAAGAATTCGGCAAACATAAAGGAGAATGAGCATGGATTTTCAATTTTACTATTACAATAAAACCATTAAATTTTATTTAACTAATACAAAATACATATAATGCCAATCATTCATCATCATTGCCGTCCACTATATTAAAAGTGGTCCATTTGACATGCAAGTCCTCCATATTGGTAAACCACCTAATATTTGGTCACTACAAATTTACCTATCACATTTTCATAGTTTATCAAACGAGTCCTCTTCCATAATTCAACATCCAAATGACAGAATCAAAGCACGAAATTTTCACACATGCAATTTCACATATAATAAACATAGAATATAACATTTAATTATTTTTTGACTCGGTTTCGTGGTTCCGAAACCACTTTTTCGATTAAGGCCAAAATAGGGCTGTCATAAAAATGGCCTATAATTGTCCACATAGTTAGACACACGGGCGTGTGTCTAGGCATGTTGATAGGCCGTGTGTCCCATGCACTTGAAATTATGAAAATTTAATGTTTTGTAGTAAACACACGGGGTGGAGACACGGCCGTGTGTCTCAACCGTGTGATAGACACGGCCTAGCCCACGGGCGTGTGGCTTGGCCGTGTGATGAAAACTTCACGATGATGTCATAAATAAAATACCCCAGTTTTTCACAAGGGGTGAGGACACGGACGTGTTAAGGCTGTGTGAAGGACACGGGCCAGAGGCACGGGTGTGTTCTCGGCCGTGTGAAAACCCCTGTAGGTTTAAAATGAAAAATAATTCCGCACGGGCTAGGGACAGTAGCGTGTGCGACCACACAGCCTGCCGACACGAGAGTGTTGCTGTCCCAAACGGGCGTGTGCCATGTTTTAAGGTAAATTTTCATAAGTATTCGAAAAGTTTTGATTTTGTCCCAAATCATACCCAATATATCGTTTGGGCCTCGTAGGCCCACAACGTGGATGTTATACGTATGAATGAAAGAGTTTGAAATTTTACGTAAAATTTATGAGTCGAAATCAAATGATTGTACGAGTGTATGTTCAATAATGCCTCGTACCCATGTTTGGTGAAGGTTACGGGTGAGGGGCGTTACAATAAGTGTTGAGTTGATGGTTATACACTAAAGATCATCTAGTTAAGTAACTCCCTAAGTAGTTATGCTTAAGTTAGAATGATGACCAAATGTTACACGATTATTAGTACTTGTGAATTGTCACGTATGAATATGATGTGCAGATTGTGCAAGTGTACACATCGAATTAAGAAATAAAGTGATGAGTGAGTATCATTCACAATAGGATTGGATTAGTATTCTTAGTCTAAATCATCACAATTAAGTAGAAAAAAGATAAATGAATAGAAGCACTAAGGATTCTAGCAAGATTGCAATAGTGATTATAAAGGCGGGGATTACTAATGAATTAGTTATAACCCAGGGACAATGCCATGGCAAAAATATGGTAACCTACTACTTGATTAGGTACTAACTTAGTCTACCTTTGTCGAAAGCAAGACCTAAAGCTATTCACTCCTAATACACTAGACATCTATAGGCTAGGAATTAGCAACCATGACTGAAGCACAACCCTCAATATCGTATAAGGTAAATCTCTATGTCTAGAGTTTACATGAGCATTTCACTCAATGCTCTCTTATATTACCCAATTTTGGTCTAAGCAATCTAACTCTATCGATATTAAATTACTTTCAGACTTATCAAGCATTTATCAATACCCTAATAAGCTTATAAACAGAAATAAACATTTAGTAAAGTAGTAAACTAAATCATATTCATCCATAAACATTCATCAGAGTTAAAACATCATCAAAAGTAATTCCCAGATGTGCTAAGTTAGTCATGAATAGGTTATGCAAATTCAAGTATTCTAATATCTTTAACATCCTAAAATAATAGTTTAAATCAACATATTTAGAACAAATTGCAGAGGAAGAAATCTGGGTTCAGAACATAAATTCCCCCTAACTTGGCGTCTGGTGAGTGTATTCACCGAAGCTCCCAGTTGCTCAAATTCCCCTCCTTGTCACAAAGAAACCTCTGTCGAAGCTTCGTATTTGCAATCATCCGTACCTTCAGCTATCATTAATGGCAAACATCTCTCTCTCTTGTCATCAATCCTCCTTTTTTCTTTCATACTTAGATCCCCTCTAGGGTAAAAGCTATCAACTAATGATTGCTTTTTCCCTAATTTTAAGGTGGATATTTTCCATTATGCGTGCATGTAGAGGGGTAGTTGCTGAATGCTCTAATTGATGACTGGGTATTTTTCATTTTCTTCCTCAGTATTGCCCTAGCAGTATCTCATAATGCCTCGACAAATCTCCATCTTTTGCTATCTTTCTTCCTCAAACTTGTCATTCAACCACCAAAAAGCCTTTCCACCAACAACTAAAAGCACAAATTCACTAAAGGAATCCCCATCCCAAGTTTTTACATACAATGCTCGATTAACTAAAATTAATCATACAATTACCTAAAATGAAACTAATTTTACTTAAGTACAAGAAGTTAACTAAGTCTAAAAGTATGGATTATAACTCTTTTCAAGAGTTACCATGAATGCCTAAGGAATTAGGTTCATGTATTAATTGGATGAAAATACATGTTCTTACTAGTTGACCATAATCACCCAAAGGTGGCTTTATTCAATGGGTGTAGGAATTATCATTGCAACAACTTACGAATGTTTTCAAGGTTTAATGTAAGACACATACATCATCTTAATGTGCAACACCCTATACCCAACCTGATTTAACAGATTCAGATATAATATATCACAATACTTACATACTTAGGAAAATTTTACAATATACAAAAGCCATATTGAATATACCCCTTATTTATTGAAAGTCTATTGTAGGACAATAAGTTTGAATAAAACATTTATCATTTGTCATAGAATTTCAAAGGAAGAATAAAACCTTACAACATAAGTGTTTGATTTAACAAACATATTCATAATGTCTATTACTATTTGTCATTTGTAAAACATAATTCTAAGAATGTCATAGCATCCTTTGCTTAGTTCCTCCTAGGGCACTGGTTCGATTCTCAAACCTACATACCAATAGACATATCTAAGTTCAAAGGAATTTAGTGGGCCTCACTCATTATTATTTTTATATGGTGTTGTAGAATTATTCAACTTAAGGGTTTGGATTCCTTTTTAGCCCTTGACGGACACTTTTCAAAATCTTGGTTGGCGGATAACTATACACCAATCTCTACACTTAACTTTCTTATACTAATTTCACCCAATTGGCGTATCACAGGCCCCACACCATATTTCAAATCCTATTACACAATTTCTTTGCAAATAGTAGTTGGTTACACTTTCCAAAATGATACTCAATGGATGCTATTCTTAATGTATTCCTTCATAAAATCCAACAATTATCAGAACACTAGTTACATCGTGTTTTCAGATCAGTCTAGACAACCAAATATGCTTTGAAGAATGTAACATTTAATTCAAGCGATGGAATCCCTATAACAACCCGTTTTAGGGTCAAGTTGGAGTAGTGGTTTCGGGACCACGAATCTGAAGTAGAAAAATTTATTGTGATGATATTTGAAGGTGTATAGTATGATTGAATGCATGTGCGAAAGTTTCGTTAAGAAATTTTATCGATAGAGGGTCCAATTTGACTAGTAGGACTAAATTGCAAAAAGTGTAAAATATGTGTTCTAGAAGCTTTGGATGCTTAATGGAAATGAATTTTTAAATTAGAGGTCCTTATTTAGTAATTAGACCATTATATCTCATGACGGACAAAAATGGACATGGAAGGGTAAAATTTCAAAGTTAGGCACTAAGGGCATTTTGGTTATTTGGCAAATAAAGACAAAATTAACTAAATAAAAAGCCTCCATCTTCCTAATTTAGTCCCCCATCTAGGGTTTTTCCAACTTTCAAGCTTGATTGTAAGTCCATTCTAGCCTCGTTTTTAATGATTTTTACGTTTTTGAAATCCTCGTAACTTAAT
The DNA here is from genome assembly GCA_020496765.1 of Gossypium stocksii. Taxonomy (NCBI): domain Eukaryota; kingdom Viridiplantae; phylum Streptophyta; class Magnoliopsida; order Malvales; family Malvaceae; genus Gossypium; species Gossypium stocksii. The sequence continues at coordinate 39,459,480 of CM035626.1, forward strand.
CTATCCTTCTCAAGGAATAATTTGAAGTATTAGCAAGGTTTAAAATTTCTCCCATGTGGGACATGCATGTATTTTGATGTCTAATGGTAGAATATGAATGTTAGTTGTGTGATAAATGACTTTTACTAAGTGATTTTCGGTGAAAATGTCAAAAAAGACTTATTTGCACAAGTTATGAAATGTGTGTAGAAATATGTGAATAAATGAAAAATGTGGGTTTCTATAAGCAAGTATAAGTTCGGCTAGGCTTGGGTTTCAAGAAAAATGAACATGTGTTATTTTACGAGCCTAGGGACTAAAGTATAAATAAGTGAAAAGTTAGGGGTAAAAATGTAATTTTGTCATAATATGGTTTTTGGACTAAATTGAATAATGTGATAATTAAATAAGCTAAATTTGCAATTATAGATCAAGAAAGACGAGGTTCTGATCTAGATCGAGGAAAGAACAAGATTCTAGACTAAATAGCACTATTAGCAATTTATTTTGTACCAAGGTAACTTTGTACGTAAATAATGCATCGTTATATTATGTTTTAATTCTTTATTTTTGTATAAATTGTGTGATCGACTCTTTGGATATATTTGTTAAAGTTTCGATAAGTGAGAAATCCCGTTGAACCTTAGGAATAGAATAGGATATGAGTGACATGTCACTAGGAACCTATGTGTGATTATGTGATTGTGTGATTTCAGGTGCTGGTCTTGTAAGTCTTACCAGTGGCTAGGTACTCTAGCATGTGCTGCGGATACCTATCAACTTGTGTGAGCAGCACTGGGTAGTTATGTCTGACCGTTAGCTTGTGTGAGTAGACCCGTGACTAGCTCGAGAACGAGTATATATGTGAAATGAGATATGAGGTAGCTTAGCTACATATGTGGCACTTATGTGCAAGCTTTCTGAGTGTCTGTTAATATTCTAAGTGTTCAACGGGAATGACAAATATGTGAAAATATGTGTTTGTATGATGATATGGTAAAGGTGTGTACGTGAAATTCATAAGTATGAATTCTATAAGTGATGATCTTATGGTAAGATTGTGCTTGAGTAAGTAAGCTTATGGGATTTCAATGATAAATGTATTATCTTTCATTATATGAATTTGCATGGTGATTATATGGTTAAGATGTTTATTATTTGCTTATGAACTTACTAAGCTTTTTAGCTTACTCCATTTTTCTTTCCCTTATTTTATAGTGTCACCAAGCTAGCTTGGATCGGAGATCGTCGGAGACTCGCCTCACACTATTAGAAACCTTATTTTGAGTATTGAAGAAAATATTATTTTGAGAGTCTTGGTTATATTGGTTATTTTGTATAGGAGTCTTGGTTATTTTGTATATGTGTCATAGTTGATTGGGCCAATGGTGTTGGCTTATATTGGTTAGGTGAACATTTTGTATAAGGCCATTGGAAATTGGCTAATGTTGATTATAAGTTTAATCATATGATGATGCATTTCATAGATGTGATAATTTGCATCATTTGAGTTGATAAGTGTGTGATGTTTGAGTATGATATATATAACATGAGAATGATGTGTTAATGTCTTCATTGTGGACATTTAATTACTTGATTATGCTATGTTTTGTACTTATGATTTGGTGTTTGTGTATATGTGTAACAGGCTGGCAAATGGCTTGGTAAATAGCTTTTATTTTTTCCACATGGGTAGACACACGAGCATGTGTCTAGGCCGTGTGTGACACACGATCTGCCCCACGGGTGTGTGTAGAGGATGTGTGTCCCCTACACCTTTATTTTAAGAAACAAAATGCTCAGAATTGAGCACACTAGCAGAGACATGGGCGTGTGTCTCAGTCGTGTGGACAGCACACCCTTGAACACGGGCATGTACCAAGGGCATGTGAAGTCTGCACCTATTTTATGAAAAATTATGAAAATTAAATTGACCACACGGCCTATCCACATTGGCGTGTCCCATAACCACATGGGCGTGTGACCTCTGTGTAGTAGAAATTTTCTAAGTTTTTGAAAAATTTTCTGACGTTCTCAGTTTAGTCCCAAACCGTTTCCAATGTATGATTTGGTTCTCGTAGGCTTGTTTTAGGGATGTTATGATTGAATGTGAATGGTTTTAATTTGGATGCAAAATTTTATGTCTCAGAATTGTATATTTATTCTTGTGATAAGTCCGGTAATGCCTTTTACCCTGTTCCGGCGTTGAATACGGGTAGGGGGTGTTACAATCCTAGATGACTTCAATATAGATCTTAAGAAATTCCAAGTTTGGCGAACACTTGCACCATCAACATTCCAAATACGCTAAGTTCCATGTCATGGCCATCACTATGATGAAATCAGTAAATTGGTTCACTATAACAACCCAATTTTGAGTCTGATCGGAACAGGTGGTTTCGGGACCACTTAACCAAGTCAAAATATTTATTTTATTATTTTATTAATGTTTATAGCATGTTAGAATCACTGTGTGAAATTTTCGTAAAGAAGTTTTACCGTTTGAATAGTTAATTCGGTAAAACGGACTAAATTGAGTAAAGCAATAAACTTGAATTCTATTAGTAAAATGGCTTAAGTGACTATGGCTTTAGCATTAGAAGTCCTTACATTGAAATTTTACCTTCATTAATATGCATGGACATTGTTGGACATTGATTGATGCTTTATGTTATTAATTTAATAAGGTTAATATAGTAAATGTCTTATAATTGTATGTTAAATAAAACAAATTCATAAAATGTGCACATATTCATCATTTTGCCAAAATTGAAGAAGGAAATAAGGTTTCATGCTTTCAAACATTCGGCTAAGCTTTGATTCTCAAGCAAGATCAAGACAAACAAATCCCAAAACTTGATTAAGGGAAACGAAGGGTAGACGAGTAGATATCGGGTATACGAGCTAAATCGAGGTAAGTTCGTATAATTAGAATCAAACTTATATTATAATTATTATTGCTAATTTTAATGTTATATGATTGTATAATCAATTATTGTACTTAAATACCTATTGAATACATGTTCAAATTGGTTATTGAGTCCCGTTTGAACCGTAGAAAGTCGTAGGATACAAGTGACATGTCACTAGGGCTACCATTTGTTTGAGCTCCTGCATTCATTGCGGACTCACCACAGCTCACGAGCTTACATGTTTAGCCTTTGGGCTTACCGTTCAGCCTTCGGGCTTACCGTTACTGGCTCAAGAGGAGATACCGTACATGGCTCGAAAGAGCATACATGATGAATTGACGTATTACCGATTATACACTGTGAGTGTATCACCCGAGTATCCCTCGATATTTCCGAAGGTTCAATAGGAAATGTACCAAAATGAAAAATAAAGAATGCATGTTTTAAAAGTACATGGTGTACATGGTATATATGTTATATGAATTACTTGGATTACATGAATTACAAGAATGAAATGTTACAAAGTTGACATGAATTATATAGTACAAGTGTGTAAATGCTATATGATGAATTGTTAAATGAAGTGTATGATTTGAATGAATGAAAGATTACATGGTATATAAGTATGTATATATATGAATCTTAAAAATGAAAGATGATATGTGATAAGTTATAAGTATTGAAATGTACATGAATGTTATATGCTTGGTTTCATCCTTTGAATGGATGAATATATGTTTGTTATATGACTAACATGTGGTTGAATCATGTGAATAGGCAATGTGAGCATATGAGTTGGTTTTATTGTTTTAAATGCTTATTGATATTTTGGTAAGTTTGTTTCTATATTATACGGGCTTACTAAGCTTTTAAGCTTACTCCGTTTATTTTTCTCGTGTTTTTATAGATTTTCGAAGCTAGCTCAATTCAGACGAAGTCAGAGATTGCTATCACACTATCCAGGTTAACTTTTGGTACTTTTGGAACTTTTGTAACAATCTAAATATGCCATGTATAGGCTAGTTTATAGGTCAAATTGTATGTTTATCTATGTTGATTTTTTTGGTATGAAATTTGGTACATGTCCAAGATATGTGATATGGCTTGGTTTGGAAATGGTAAATTTGGCATAGATGTTTCATATGATATATTCATTTTGAGGTAAGTGGATGAATGTACATGGCTTATATGATATTTGAATGTGGTCATTTGATAGGTTTCAATTGTGATTGAAATGGTAAGTTGAAATAGGTATTAAATTGGATCATATTAGTACATGTTTAAATGATGCAAATTGGTATAAATGTGTTTTCAATTGGCTGAATTGGTTGATTGTTTATGCCTATAAATGTTATGCAATTGATGTTTTAGGTACTTGACCAAATTGGGTAAGAAATATGGCTTAAACCAAGCCTATTTTGTGCCACACGACCAGAGCACACGGGCGTGTGACTCGACCGTGTGACCCCTACATCTTAGTTAAATTGGTCAGGATGCCATACGGGTTAGACACACGGGGGTGTCTTATACCCGTAGGCGTAAGTTAGTAGCTTCTTAATTTTCACACGGTCGAGACACACGGGCAGTAACACCCCAAAATCGGCCCAGACATTATGGCCAAATCAGGTGATGTCACATTACAAGGTAACTCACACAAATCCGATACGTTGGAAGATTTGAAACTATTTTCTGTTTGTGGTTTAAACCATTGGTTTATTTCCAAGTCGGCTTCGCTAGAAAAATATTTAAGGATAAAATCTATTTGAACCTTTGCTTGTTTTAAAAGTTTAGGTGAGTTAGGTAAAAGTTTTGATTTTGGGAAGAAAAGCCTATGCTTGTACCCCTTGGTATGTTTCTTGTTAATTGTGGCGGAAGCTCATGTTTTAAGAAAAATAATAAGTTAATTATAATGATTTTGAAAACATGTTTAAATTTTAAAACAAAAAATTCAACAGTATTAATAATAAAAAACCCAAATATAAATTCGTACCGGAGATTAGAGGCCTTATTACATCCCAATGAAAAAGAATTAAAGAAAAAGTAAATTTGAAACTATTAAAATTTACTAATTAACTTGCAGTGTGGCCACCTCCGAGTCCTTTCCTACGTCGAGTCGCCTACTGAGGGTCACCTGGAAAAAAGTAAAAGAGGGTGTGAGTTTTTGAAACTCAGTGTGTACAACCCTCGGCAAACATATCAACATACAATTAACTCATTGGGCCTAAGCCCTAACAATATCAGCGGCCTTTGGGCCTTAGCCCACAATAGCCTCAGTTGGGCCCGAGCTCATAACATAATATACAGTGGCCTTCGGGCCTAAGCCCTTAGTGGCCTCAGTTGGGCCTTAGTCCATATCACATCAATATCATATGTATGCAATGCTCCCATCCCAATCTAACCCTACACTCCATTTTCCCTTCCAACCCTACACTCCTGTGGGGATATAAGTATCAACCCACCCATCCCTACACTCCAGTGGTAGCATCGGTTCAGAAATAACCCAAGACCATTTTGTGCATTTAAGAAAATTTCTCCAAAAACAAATAAATACAGGGCACACACTTGTGTGACCTCTAAACGTGGCCGTGCTGATTGCCCTTGTGCCTCACACGGCCTAAGCAAGCTAGGGACACGCCTGTGTCCAATTCCCATGTGGATTTAATTTCTAACATCAACCTACAAGGTTTTTCACACGGTCTGGTGCACGCCCGTGTGCCCTGCCCGTGTCCCTCACACGGCCTTGACACGCCAGTGTTGTGGCCCGTGTGCAAAGACCTTGACATTTTGTTTCTAACATCATCAGAAACATGACCATGGCACATCCCGTGTGCTGGTCGTGTCCCCCACACAGTCATGTCTCATGCCGGTGTGGAACACTGATAGACATTTTAATTTGTTCATGGAAGGTGCAGGGGACATATGGTCGAGTCAGATGCCTGTGGGGCGGACCGTGTGTCACGCACGACCTAGACACAGGGTTCGGGTGTGTACCCGTGTGGACAAAAATAGGCTATTTACCAAGCCTCTTTGCCACCTTGAAACAAGACCAAATGCATAATTAAACATACCAAGACTTTTATACTCAACCAAGAGCCATAAATTGGCATTCCAACATATTCATATATATGCGAACCATGCATGGCAACCAAATATTATCACATCATAAACATTAGACATAACATGAATAGCCAGATTTACGAACTATAATTAATATGAGCCACATCTCATGCCCATATACATATAACTTAATATAATCCAATACATTTGACCAAAATCATAATAACGCATGCCATAGAACTAGATCCTTATACATGCCACTCACTTGAAAATTTCTAACATGTGCTTCATTAATCCAAAGGTAGTGACTTGATAGTGTGATGCTGCATTCGACGATTTCCAACCCCGAGCTAACCTATTAACACTAAAGAAATGGAAAGGAGGGAAGTAAGCTTTATAGCTTAGTAAGACCGTATGAAAATAATAAGCAATTTATCAACTTGCTTCTCAAGCTAATACAACCACATTTGTACTTTTATCTATGCTCAGGTCAAGCTTTTTTCTCGAGTCACAGTCACTAAATTATTTATATCTGGAGCTACGAAACTCCAAATTAAGATCTACTAATTTTTCCTAAAACTAAACTCACATACCTTCTTACCGTAAAAGTTTCAGAATTTTTGGTCAAGCCAATAAGTACAGTTTATTCATTAAAGTTACCCCTTTACGCTGTCCAACAGTTCCGACCCTTCTTCGCTAAAAATTAATTATCTCATAATACAGAACTCGGATGATGTTCTTGTCTATTTCTCTTGAAAATAGACTCATTAATAATTCTAAGAATATAAATTATAACCCATAAATATTTTTCTACAATTTTCAATGATTTTCTAAAATCAGGATAGGGGATCTCGAAATCATTCTGACTCTATCTCACAACAATTTATATATCTCATAATATGAAATTCTCTTGCATGCACCGCTTCCTCTATGTGAAACTAGACTCATTAAGATTTAATTTCATATTTTATTCAGCCTTCTAACTCAATTTTCACAATTTTTGGTGGATTTTCATAGTCGGGCTACTGCTGTTGTCCGAACTGTTTTAGTGTTAAATTAATGATACTAATTTAGTCACACCTCATTAATTCATTTCATCACATTGGTAAAGATACATATGTATACATCATAAGTGTAATAGCCTAAATTTCAGCAAAGTATGAAATAGTGGTTTGAGATCACCAAATCTGACAAATGAACTCGTAAATTATATATTAGCCAAATGTAGCTTTTAAAAGATTTTAAAAATAGTAAATTGTGGTTTATTTGGTCAAGAAATTGAAAAAAAGAGGTATTGAGATCTCGGTGTTATAAACTGAGTCGTAAATATTTTTATAATATTTACGGAGTGTCATTAGGGTGGTATTAAAGTTTTGTTAAGACATTTTAACGTTTTGATGGTTAATTGATTAGAAAGAACTAAATTTAAAAAAATGCATTCTCGGGACTCCGTTTCAGTAAATCGGACTTGTAAATATTTTTAATAAATATTTAAGAAGTTGGTTGTGTAATTAATTAGGTTTTAATTAGGTAAATTTAGCTTAGTCTAGAGTAATCAGTAAAAAGGACTAAAATGAATAAAGGGTAAAAGTCTAATTATAGATTAATAGAAAGAAAGGAGGACCAAAATGGCAAATAAACCATTCCTAATAGTTGAGGCGGCAAACATTTGAAAAATCTAAGATTTTTCTTAGATATTTACTTATTAATTAATTAGTTATTTTTACTATTATAAATTGTATTAAATATTATTATTATATTAAGACATAAAATAAAATAAGGCAAGTGTATGGTAAAAAAATAAAATACAAGTGTATTAATTTAAATAAGTAAATTTGTATTATTTATTATTATTAATTAGTAAAAGATATTTATTATATAAATAATTAAATTATGAGATTTTTAATTGATAATATATTAGATTAATAACAAATGTAGGGTGGAGATAAAATACATGTGTAATAATGTGTATTATACAATTGTAATACATGTATTATTTATTAAGTAGATATTTATTAAGTAAACAATGATATTATAAGATTTTTGTTGTTAATAAGATAAATGATGACAAATGTATGGTATAAATGATGTATACATGTAATAACTCATGTGTGTACAAACATGTATATATGATTAATTATACAATAGATATTTATTATTATTTAATAAAATATGTTTACTAGATAATTAATTAAATTATAAGATTTTTATGAGATCAATAAATTAAATGGAGACAAGTGTAAAACAAATAATTAACCAATTGTAATATAAGTATTTTTTATTAAATAGATTTTTATAATAATTAATGAAACTTTAATACCACCCTAATGACACTCCGTAAATATTTATAAAAATATTTACGACTCATTTTATAACACCGACATCTCAATACCTCTTTTTTTTCAATTTCTTGACCAAATAAATCACAATTTACTAGTTCAAAAATCTTTTAAAAGCTACATTTGGCTCATATATAATCTATGAGTTCATTTGTCGGATTTGGTGATCTCGAACCACTATTTCATACTTCGCTGAAATTTGGGCTATTACAATAAGTATCGACTTATAATTACAAGGTCATCATAGAATCATTCTTATAGGCATGAATCACTCATGTAAATCTTTACCAAATGTGTCTCATAAACTGAAATCACTTATCATGAGCTTGGCATACATAACGTGTTACTCAACATGCTCACATTCATTCCTTACTAATCATACAACATGAATTGAATTCACATTTCATCAATTTCATGTAAGTACCTGTACCACTCACACCAGAGCTATAAGCTCTATCATTTCGACTTAAACCTTAAATTTCCCGTTGAACTATTTGGAATTCCATAGGATAATCACTAAGCCTTAAACATAGGGTACAATGCCGATGCCATGTTCCAAACATGCTCTTACACCAGCTCACATATCTAAGTCGATGCCATGTCCCAGACAGGTCTTACATTGGCTCTCATCTATCGGTGTCGATGCCATGTCCCAGACAGGTCTTACACTAGCTTGCATATCTCGGGGCTAATGCATGTCCCAGACATGTCTTACATTGGCTCTCATAATGTGGCCGATGCATGTCCCAGACATGTCTTACACTAGCACACATATCACCCAAATGTTATGGCATGTTTATCCAATCTATTCCTAAGGTTCAACCGGGAGTTTATCGCGTTAAGTCTCATCATACATTTCTCATGGCCATATTCCAACATTTTATGCAAAATTAACCATTAAATGCATAATAATGATAAAGCTGTAATATTTACGCACAACTTACTCCTTTCTATGGGATATCATATTCCATCAAACTTCTAATGTATTATATCATCACATGAATATTATTAACGTTTAGCATCACTTTCATCATACTCAATATCATCAACATATAATTCAATATAACCAAAGCAAGATAGATTTCAAGTATATTGACAATAACATGGATAACATGCTTATTTAGTCACACGGACTTACCTCGAATGCAATTTCGGCTAATTATTCCATTTTAGTCCATAACCTCGTACTTTCCAATTTAAGCCCAAATCTCGATTTTCTTGATCTAACATGATGAAATTCACTCATTTAATCATTACCTTAATTAAAACATTCTATAATTCATAATTTGGCAGAATGACCATTTTGCCCCTAGTCTCGTGGCAAAATGACCATTTTGCCCCTAGGCTCGGAAATTGATTTTTATCGAATTTCCTCATTAACCATGCCTAATCAACTCTTTTTATTCTCATTACTACCCCAATTTCTCATTATTTCCTACACTTACCCTTTATTTTACAAATTCTACAACTAAGTCCTTTCTAAGTGTTTTCACACAATTTCCCTCACATGGTTGTTTATTTAACAACAATAGCTCATTTTCTTCCCAAAAATTTCCAGCAAACACCACTTATACTTTCATGGAAAATTTCAAAACTTCCAACCAAAATGCAAGATATACCCCTTAATAGAAAGCTTATGCCATAAGGGTCTCAAAAATACAAAAATTATCAAGAGAAGGCTTCAAAATCACTTACTTGTAAGGGTGAAGGGTGGCTACAAATTTCAAGCTTTCAAAACCCCTATCTTGCTGGTATTTTCAGTGGAGTGAATGAAGGTGAAAAGATGATATCACTTTCTCTTTATTTTATTATTTTAGTAGTCAAAATAAGCCACCAACTTCACCAAAATTTGACTTTTCTACTCATCTTTGTCCCTATGGCCAGCCACCTCATTATTAAAGGCCTATTTGATCTTTAAAGACCCTAAATTTATAATCCATGGCCATTTAACACAATTTGTTAGCAAATCACAACTTTTTCCCTTTATGCAGTTTAGTCATTTTTCAAAATTAAGCTTCCAATCACTAAAATTAATTCATCAAATTTTTCATGCACTTATAAAAGTATGCTATAACACATAAAATAATATTAAAAATAATTTCTCCAGCCCCAAAATAGTGGTTTCGAAACCACTGTTCTGACTAGGCTGAAAATCAGACTGTTACATTTTTCCTGCTGGTTTCGGATAGGGGTGCAATGGTCCCATTTTGCCTCTATCATTCTTAGTTCTTTAAGCTTTCGGTGGGGGTGTGGCCGATTGTGTCTGTTTCCCTATTCTTAGTTACGCTTTCGGTAAGTTGAACTACACTTAGTTCATAATACTTGTGGGAATGGTAGTAGTAACAAGTTCAGTTGGAATGCAGGTAGTTTTTGCGAGTTGTAATCAATCTCTTGCGATGATTTAATGAGTGATCCTTAATCTTTTAATCAAGGTAAGTGTTATATTATTTTGGATTAAGTGTATGAAAGAAGGTGACTAAACCTTTTGACAAAGTGACTAATGGATTGCCCCACTTGAAATGGGCGTACAATCGCTTATGTGGTAATTTGAGCCCATGAAACATAGGCGTTTGACTGAGCGATCTCATGGGCTTAGGTCGTTTTGGGCCACGTTGGGCCGCAATGGGCCTTGTGGGCCCAATGGGCTTGTGGGCCACATAGGGTAAATCACACGGATGTATGGAAATACTAGACCCGACTGTGTCATTCACATGGCCAAGGTCATTTCTGGGCTTCGTGGGCCACACGGGCGTGTGGGCCCACATGGGCCGCATAATGGGCCTTGGGCCCATATACACTGTTTTGATTGTTAAGGTTGTACGGATCGCCCGAGACGACTGTGGACCTTCTAACAGGTCAATAATTTTACCTAGACCTCAGGTTGATACTGTTTTACCCCTATAAGGTAAAAATGACTGATTTGCCTTATGATATGTATGACTGCAATTGACCATGACATTTTGCATACACATATGATATTATGACACGACATGTAACGACCTGGAATTTGGGCCTAGAAGTATTGGGCCTTGAGCAAGGGAACAGTTAGGAAACTGTGCATAAATGCATGTTTGCTTAAGTGGTTAAGTGTCCTGAGAAGTGTTGGAAAAGTCCTGGGTTCAAACCTGGGCTTTGAAAAAAAATGTGGTTTTAAGTGAATTAAACCCTGGATGCGTGGAAGTAGGCCTTTTAAATTATTGTGTTAAAAAAATGACACAAGGAAGCATGTGGTCTAGTGATTGAGGCATCATTAAGGTTGCAAGGGAGCTTGGGTTCAAGTATTGGCTCTTGCAATTTATTTTGTTTTCTTTTAAAAGAACCTGGACTTTGGCCTATAGACTTTATAAGTAATTCTGGACAAAATGGGACACAAAAAGCCTTGTGGCTTGGTGGCAAGGTGGCGTGCAGCTTCTACTAGGGGACTAGTGTTTGAATCTCATTGCATGCAAAAGGGAATATTTATTTTGTTCATGAGGAGGCAAGAGTTGGTCTTGGAGAGTTTGAATTGGTCTTGTAAGTTGGTTGTGGACGAAATTAGGGAGGGATAAGGGGAGTGATTTGGGGAGATTTTCTAGGAGTTTGAGTGTGAGAAGAAGAGTGACGAATTGGGGAATTCCATGATACAAATTCGGCCAAAGGGTTCATTTGGTGCATTTTTCGGCATTCTTAGAGGGTGAATAAGGGCCAAATTCTCTTTGGTCATTTCGGGTTTCCTTGTTTTCAATTTCTCTTTTCTTTTGGCGAGCATATTCTAAAATTAACCATTCAGGACGCATTTGTAGGAATTGACCTCTTGTGCATTTTATTGCCTTGCTCTCTTGTGTATTGTCAAATTGCATTCTTCTATCACCTTTTCTTTTGAGTTCTCTTGACTAAAAAATAGCTTCATCCCTCTCTCAACTTCTTTTTTTCTCTCAATTTCTCTTCTAGTCAGTTTCTTTTTGTTCCCTCTTGATATTTTCATCTCTTGTTGGCTGAATTCCTTGCCTTTTTCTAGCCATTTCGTTTACTCTGTTCCTTGATGTGGCCGAATGCTCTTCTTGTTAGTCATTGTTGCACGGTGTCATTTCTTGCATAGGATTCTTGTTGGGCGGTAAGGGTTTGTGTTCTCTTGCTTTCAACTAAGTCGAATGCCTCACATTCTTTTTGATTCTATGGTTATTTATTTTTAATCCCATATTCGTAATATGTTACTCGTTGGGTTCTAGAGTTTTCCTCGAGGAGTAATGGGGCATTAGTAGTTTGGAGGAAATCATAATCCTTTCTTAAGTCTTCAATCTAGGTAAGAGCTTTACCTTCTTTCTATTGGGAATAGGCCGAACAGGCCATTTGTTTCTATATTTCAGTATATGTGGTTTTAAGCCACGTGTTTTTGGAATAACTCTTTCTAATGGGATCGGTGATCTTAGAGGGATCAAGACCGTACGAGCAAACAAGGTGGGATTCGAGTAGGATAATTGCACATCTCGGAAACAACGTGTATTTCACACTATATAGTCTACAACGGCAAAAGCTGAAATGCCAAAAAGCTGAAATGTCAAAACCTCAGCATTCGATGCCTCATGAGCGTGCGAACGCATGTGGGGCAAACCAAGCCCACAAATTATGGGCGATAGGCTGAAGAGGCCGCAGCGAGCGTTTTCGCAGTCTTGGCCCGAAATGGGCCGTGTGGGCCCAATAGGCTCGTGGGCCCTACACAGATGAACTCTTGATAAGTGGCAAATATTAAACTGGGCCTTGTAAGTCACATTGCCGTTGTTGATTTTGGGCTAGATGGGCCGCACGAGCGTGTAGGCCCACTTGGGCTGAGTAATAGGCCTAAGGCCTATTTACACTATTGTGACCACTTAGGTCATCTGAGTCGTTGAGATGACTGTTGGACTTCTGAAGGGTTGTTATTTCTACCGAGACCCCAATATTGGTAAAATGACCAAAATACCCCTAGGGAAATAAAATTACTGTTTTACCCTAATTGACGAAATGACTGTTACAACCCTAGTGGTAGGTTGATTAATGTATGTATGATATTTATGTGATTGATAGCGAGCATGACATCCTGCATTCACCTATGTTATTATGACATGTCATCCTGCATGGGGTTGGGTTAATATTGATGGGGAAGTGTATGGCTTATAGCTGTTCTGTTCAAGGCTTACAGCCTTTCTGCTTATGGCTTTTAACCATTCTGTTAATTTGTAACATAGCTACTATACTTATGGCTTTTAGCCGTTCTGTCTACGGCGTTGAGCCGTTCTATTGACTTAGTGCCGCAATCGGTTTTAAGCTTGGTGTGCTGGCTGGGTGGGTCGATTTAATCACCACATGTTGTGTTGGTTGGTACGGGCGGTTTATTGGTTCGATTGGGCTGGATTTCTGTATGCATATCTGCATCTGATACTGATTCTGTATTAGACTTAGGCCCACCTGCTTCTGTTAATGGGCTAAGGCCCACCTATACTACTTTTGTGATGGGTTCAGGCCCAGTCTATTTTTGCATACGGTATACCTAACTGTTTGTATTATAAGGGATTACACACTGAGTTTTTGCAAACTCACCCTTCTGTCTAATTGTACAGGTAATCCCTGGCCTTAGGCGATTTGGAGCCGCGACGGACTTAGAGGTGGCTGCACGATCGTTGATGCTCTGATATAGACTTTTTATTTTGAATTTTATATTTTGGGTTTTAATTCTGTAATAAGGCCTTTGAGGGATTAAATTCTTAATTGGGCTTTTGATTCCTTAATTAAAATTGCTAAACACGAAATTTCAAAATTAATAACTATTTTCAAAACACTTAATAACATATGCTTTTATATTTCAAACTTTAGTAGCTTCCACGATTTGGAACAATCTAAAGTATCAATGCTAAACATTAAGTAAACGTTTTTGATGAGATGATTTACTAAATACTAGCGAAAAGATTTAAACATAGAAATGAACTTCTAACGACAAACTCAGTTTTTGAATGACGCTTTGATGTGACACGCCAGATTCCATCATAACGTCCAAGCTAGGTTTGGGGTGTTACACGACACATTGCATCGGGACAGGTTATTCTATTGGGAGGAAGTGTACTTTACTGATAAGGTTACACGGGTTGCCCAAGACGACTGTGGACCTACTGATGGCTTTAAGCCATTCATATTCCTGGTAGCTTTGCTGCAATACTATTTAGTGCCACAACTGGTGCTAATCTTGGTGTGTTTGGCTAGGTGGGTCGATTTTATCCCCACATGGTGTGATTGGAGGGATGAGTGGTGTGTCTGGCTAGATTGGATGGGATTTCTGATTGCATTATTGCACTGCTACTGTTACTGGAATGGGCAAAGGCCCGCATTGATACTGTTATTGTAATGGGCTTAGGCCCAGACTATTACTGCATACTGTATGAGTGACTGTTTGATAAGGGATTACACACTGAGTTTTCATAAACTCACCCTTCTGTTTATCTGTACAGGTAATCCCCAGCCATAGACGGATTGGTGTCGTGAGGGACTCAGAGGTGGCCACACGATTGCATCTATTTTATACTTGATTTTATTTACTATTAAATTTCGATTTGGGTATTTATTTTTGTAATAAGGCCTTTCTATGGATTTAAATTTTAAATTGGGTTTTTACTTGCTTGGTATAAACTGCTAGTGTAGGAAAAAGATGAGTTTTCAAAAGATAACTGTTTTTCAAAGACACCACGTTTATGCAACAAATTTTGAAAAGCTTCCGTAACAACCCTTGTTTTAATATAATAATGGCAATCTAATATGGCTAACAATTTGTCAAGATGATTTGAGATTTAATAAAGAACATGATGTCTTAAAGTTTTGATAACATCACAAATAGACTTTAACTTTCAAACAAGTTTTCCAACGAGAACATGTTTTCGAAAAGCACTTCAATGTGACACTGCCAGATTTGGCCATAACGTCTAGGCTGGGTTTGGGGTGTTACATTTAGTGAGTTATAGTTTTTACTATGCTTTGTTTAATGAAATCTTTTGATTAACTTAGGAATATATATATACATAAGTGGTTTGAGCCAATGAGATGGTTTATGAGATAATATTTAAGGCGTGTGTGCCAAACTGTTTGAACATAGTTTTTAACTACCAACGATGTACATTGAAACTTTTTTAAAGGAAATAACTTTATCGAGTTTCATAAGGCTTCCATTAAATGTTTTGTTTTAAAGTGCTATATGATTAGCGTATAATGAATTTGATTGTTTTTGTAACACCCTCAAGTCAATCCAATAAACTAAATCTAGATCTTAGGTATTACCAAACAGATACGGGCACAATTTTAATTTACTTAAGATATGTACAGATAAAAACAACTTAACTACAATATCTCAAACTTCAATACATTAGTAAATATAATGATCAAATACTGATACAACACGAGGTAATTAAATTACAATGATATCCAAAATGGAACCCGAATTTTTTATAGATACCTCAATTAAATTTCTAAGGAGAATTATAGTCTTTGAACACGCCACCAACTTGTTCTGTATGCATAACAGCCTAATACGCCACTCTTTAGGCGTAGCCCTAGCTTCGTCCCTCTTGGTATAGACACAAATCAACATTTCTGAAACATAATGCATACAGGTAAGTTTATGAGAACTTAGTGAGAGAAATGTCGCATGTAAAATGATCTACGATTTTGTGTAAGTATACAGTCAGTTCACGTAATAAAGTAAAGAGTGAGTATCATTCCTACAGGGATCAAATTGAGGCACAAAATTGGTTAAGTTATTGCAATATTTTAACACTCCTAACCCATATTTGTCGCTAGGATAGGGTTACGAGATATTTCCGATCAATTCACATCATTAAGCAAACATTTCACATTCAATAATCAAATATTATTCAATCATATTCACATTGTCCCTTATAAAAGTCTACGAGACCATAAACATGATTTAAAGAAGGTTCAGAACTGAACTGATCACAAATGAAAACTTTGAGAACTTAGACAATTTTTCCAACCTAAATGGGTCACACACCCATGTGAACAGGCTATGTGCCTCACACGACTATAGACACGTCCGTGTCACAGGTCATCTGAAAACAGGGCATACATACTGACTTGGCCACACGGCTGACCATACGCCCGTATGTCTAGGCTGTGTAACTCACTGACTTGGTTTTTAATTACTCATCAAGGGACAAACGGCCGTGTAATAAGGCCATGTGTCACACATGGTCAAGTCACACGCCCGTGTGCTCAGTCGTGTGGATGAAAATAGGCTATTTGCAAGCCACATTTCTCACCCAAAACATGTTCACCTACAACAAGTCATAAAATACCAATTCCATACTTAATAGGCAACCAAACAAATGCCATTTCAAATACAGTTCATGCCTTATTAATTTCAACTATTTCATACTACTTTCATAATCAAAACACCAAGATCATAACCTTAATTCATATAAATATATGTCAACCTATAATTCACCTATTCAACAAAAAACCAATCCTCAATCCCACACCAATATATCATATTGAAAACAACTACTTAAATCTTACCAAACATGTTTCATTAAACACCAAATCTACTAGCACATAGCTTTACTATGATCAATCATTTGACATTCACATTCATTATGCCCATAAACATCATGAATCCAACCATAAACTTATCAAGATATACCATGACACAAAGCATTATATACATCACATATCATATACCAATTTCATAAAATAAGCCAAAATATGTGGTCAAATACCCACCAACATTTACATCATTCACTAGCCAAATCACATGGCTATAAGTTCATTACTCAAAGACATATAAAAAAAACCATAGCCTATACATGCCATAAAACCAAAGTCACAAAGTGTAAAAATACTGAATAAATAGCTGGATAGTGTGATGAGGTCTCCAACGACTCGTAACCTGAGCGAATCTGGTGAATTAATTTATGCGATTGAGAGCTTAATTGTGAAAAAGGGCTAAATGCATAAAAGGCAAAAGTTGTGATTTATTAGAAAAGGGTGTAAAATAGCTATGAATCTTAATGTAGGGGGTTTTTAATCGATAATTAAGGCATTTCTTGGGTGATGGTCGGCCATGAGAAAAGAAATAAAGAAAAGTCAAAGGTTAGGTAATATTTTAGGTGATTAATTAATAAAATAAAGGCCTAATAGACTAGCTATCATTTTTTTTATTCCTTCCTTCATCCCTTCCACCGAAAATATTAGCCATTTTTAGGGTTTGGAAGCTCAAAAATTTCAGCCACTTATTTCTTTCTCAAGTAAGTGATTTTGGTAGTTTTTCTTGATAATTTTTGTACTTTTGGGACCATTGTAGCATAGGCTACCTATTGAGGGGACTATTTTGCAAAATGATGAAGAGTTTAGAGATTCAACATGAGAGCATTTATGTTGTTGGCTGAAGATTTAGAGAAGAAAATGAATCATGGTTGTTAAATAAATAACTTTTATGAAAGAGTTTGTATAGAAAACACCTAAAATGGACTTAGCTGAAAAGTTGGAAAATTGTGTAGTAATTGCATGAAATAATGGAAATTGTGGGCTATCATAAGAGTGAAAAAGATTCGGTTAGGCTTGGTTAATACGAAAATTCGATAAAAATCGATTTACGAGCCTAGGGGTAAAATGGTAATTTTTGTGAAGGTCTAGGGGCAAAATGGTCATTTTGCAAAATTGTGAATTTTCAATTGTTTTAGTTGATATAGTGACTAAATTAGTGAATTTTTATTCATTTTAGATCGAGAAGTGCGAAACTCGAACCTTGACCGGGGGAAAGCTAAGCTAACGGATTGAACCGAATTATCCGTCTATGTAGTATACCGAGGTAAGTTTTAGGTAAATAATACAACTTTACTATAATTATGTATGAAACTATTGATTTGGTTTAAATTGATTAATTGAGATTATGAGTAGTGCATTGATGAGAAATGATGTGGTAAAGCCCAGTTGAACTGTAAGAATAGATTGGATATTCTTTGCCATGATACTAGGGTTGATACGAGTGCTAGTGTAATACCATGTCTGGGACATGGCATCGGCCTCGTTACATGTTAGTGTAAGACCATGTCTGGGACATGGCATCGACCTCGTTACAGGTTAGTGTAAGACCATGTCTGGGACATAGACGTTGATACGAGTGCTAGTGTGAGACCATGTCTGGGACATGGCATCAGCCTCGACATGCAAGCTAGTGTAAGACCATGTTTGGGACATTGCATCGGCTTGGATATGTGTCAGTGTAAGACCATGTCTGGGACATGGCATCGGCACGGATAGAGGAGAGCCAATGTAAAACCATGTTTGGGACATGGCATCGACATCGATAAATTGAGAGTCTTTGTAAAACCATGTCTGGGACATGGCATCGACTTGACAAGTGAGCCAGTGTAAGACCATGTCTGGGACATGGCATCGGCTTGATACCCTATGTTTGAGGCTCATTGAATATCCTTTCGTATTCTAAATAGTTCAACAGGAAAATTTAAGTTTGTATCTACATCAATGAGATATTATGATGACCTTGTGAGTGGTGCAGGTACCTATATGAAATGTATGATATTTGATCTCGATATTAAATTGTTTGATTAGTAAAAGATGAAAATGAGTAAGTGATGCCTATAGCCATTCTTTCATATCATGCACAATTTATGATGAGTTGACAATGTGTTATAGCATAGTAAACTGTTGTTATTTATTTACTTGCAACTTACTAAGCTTTGCGCTTACTCTCTCTTCTTTTCATTTTCTTATAGTGCCGCCTAAATAGCTCGAGGATCAAAGAACATTGGAGGCATTGCTCACACTATCCAAAGAAGCACTTGGTATAGTTAGTTTTAATCTTTTGAATATGGCATGTATAGGATTTTATTCTTTTGTTAAGTGTCATTATTTTTGGGCCAAATGTGTTGGCTTGAGTTTTGAAATATCTCGTTCTGTATAGGGCCAAAGATATTGGCTAATATCTGCTAATAATATTTAAGTGCAAATGTTGTTGTTTTTATGAAAGTGCAAGTGGCATGGATGAACAAGAGTATTAGGATAGTTGTTTGAATGTTTGGTTGATTTGGGTATGTGATTGAATGTGAATGCCTAATATAGGCCTTTGGCTGGATAATGGTGAATTGGTATATGTTTGATGTTGTTCCAGGGGGCAAAAGGCTTGGTAGATAGCCTTATTTTTTGTCCACACGGTCCACCCCACAGGCATGTGGTTAGGCCGTGTGTCCCTTGCACCTTAAATTGAGAAAATGAAATGTCCATTAATAAACACACGGGCTGAAACACAGCCGTGTGTCTCAACCGTGTCGATGACACGACCTAGCACACGAGCCTGTGCCACGGCTGTGTGACCCTTAAGGGCTGTTGACGTTAGAAACATAATGTCAAGGTTTTTGCACACGGGCTGCGATATGAGAGTATCATGGCCGTGTGAGGCTCACGAGCTGAGCATACAAGCATGTGCCAAGCCGTGTGAAAACCCTTTTAGTTTTGATGTTAGAAAATAAATCCACACGGACGAGGGGCACAGGCGTGTCCCTAGGTGTTGAGGCCGTGTAAACCACAGGGCCATCAACATGGCCATGTCTAGGGCCACACGGGCGTCATGCCCTTTCACACGGGCGTGTGCCCTATTTTTAGTGGATGTTCTTAAAAGTTTTCTAAGCACTCGGTTTGGTCCCGAGTCGTTTGCAAACCATGTTTTGGGCCTTATGGGTCTATATTAAGGACAATAAGACAATTTTTGAAAAAGTTTTAGTTGGGACTGATTTCATTGACTTGAGGTTAATTATTTGCATGCGTTTTAGTAAGGTAATGCCTCATACCCTGTCCCGGTGTCAGATACGGGTAAGGGGTGTTACACTATAAACATAGGAAAAATAACAAAATGTAAGCTATAAAGCTTAGTATGCTCGTATGATTAATAAACTCTTAATATCAAATAACCACAATTTAAAGCATAATATAGCTTATATGATTTCATCATTCTATCATGTACCCATTTACATCCTTAGCCATGAATTTCACTAGTCTATTAAGTTCTATGCTCATACAATTTAAGTACATCTTACCAATTCATTCATCATTTCATATGCCTAAGCAAATAGGGATATACTATATTCAATATAATAACTATAACATTTATATAGCAAAATGAATCATATGAAATCTCAGAAATCTCCACTTACTCATCATTTGAAAATTTACTTCTATCACTTGCTTTTTGATTCCAATCACAATTAACTTGACTGAGTCGTACCATCACTTGTGGCCACATTTCATCAACTTTTCCTGTTGACTCGTTTAAACATCAAATAAAACACATGATATCAATTCAATATTAATAAATCTTATTGATTCATAAACCTTTTACATATTCATTCACAAGATTAGATATGAATTCCACAAGTTTCTTTGATTCAAGGCTCGTATAACTCATGTACATGCTTGTACAATCTCATATTAATTTCATACTCATCCAAATCTTTGATATACCCGTTGAACCATTCGGAATATGTTTGGATACTCGAAAAACTCATACACTTAGTGCCAAATAAATAGGCAAAGCTATATCAACCTTGCACACTAAGTGCCAATATATATACATAGCCAAAGCTATCTAGATCTCGCACACTAAGTGCAAATATATTGCCGAACCTATCTCAGTCTCGCACACTTAGTACCAATATACATATATATATATACGTATATAGCCGATGCTATTTGAATCTTGCACACCTAGTGCTAATACATAACCTAATCATCGTCAAACATGTCTATAATCTCGTATTCACAATTTATTCAATAATAAAGCATTTTAAAACATCATTATAACAATTTATCCACAATTTCGCACACTAAGTGCCCATAATTAGCTGAATCGTCCTTGGACACGACTAGAGTTTTGTACTCAATAACATTCACATTTCATTTCAATAATATAGTGTTTACCACAATTATAACAATTAAGCATTTGGACATACATAATTTAATTCTTATTAAACATACGAACTTACCTCATTTGCTGTAACGACAAATTAGGTCGACCAATATGAAACTTTGTTTTCTCCTGTTCTGGATCCAATTCTCATTTTTCTCAATCTATATAATATCACGATTTACTTATTTAATCATCAATTCATTCAATTTAACACCATTTACACATTTTGGCAAAATTACACATTTGCCCCTACTATTTCACATTTTTACAATTTAGTACCTTGGCTTGTGAAACAAAATTCATTCAATTTCAGCATAACCTAAGCCTAGCTGAATATTTATCATACTTATAGCAGCCCATTAATTTCACATATTCACACTTTTACCACACAATTTATCACATTTCTCAATTTAGTCCTTAATGACATTTTTATCAAAAATCACTTTACAAAACTTGTAAATCTAACAACAATGATTTATTTTCCTATCCAAGTACACACTTAATCAACAATGGTAAAACTCACAAACTTAAACAGTTTCTCAAATTAGTCCTTGGGCTAGTTGGACTAACTTGCAATGATCTAAAAAATATACAAACTATCAAAAAACGGATCAAAATTCACTCACCAATTGTGCATCCTATCTTGTCCGAATGTGAAAGATGAGAAATGGCTCCCCTTTTGCTTCAGAATCGGTGGAGGAATATGATGGAATTAAAAATAATGGCTTTTGTTTTATATAAATTAACTTTATTTACTAAATACCAAAATAAACCTTAGTATTTAATTAAAATTTCAATAATGCCAAGCCATTATCATCCACTAACTAATTAATGGTCTATTTACCACATAAGGACTTCCATTGTTAAGTTCTATAGCTATTTGACATCTTTAGCTGATAGAACCCAACTTTTATACTTTACACGATTTAGTCCTTTTTACCGAATTGAGCACTCAAATGATAAAATTTCTTCACGAAATGTTTACACAATCATAATATCATACTGTAGATATTAAAATAATAATAAAATAAATCTTTTGATGTCAAATTCATGGTCTCAAATCCACTGTTCCGATTTGCCTAAAAACGAACTGTTATAACTTCCCCCTTTAAGGATTTTCGTCCCCGAAAATCTCATCAGAAAATAGATTTGAGATTTTCTTTCACATATCCTTATCAATTTCTCACATAGCCTCGTATTCTCAACTCTTTAATCTCACAAGCTAAGATTTTTTATATGTTCTTCACTATACGTCATATCAAGCTAAATTTCAATTTCTAAAAAAAAATATTATAGACAAAAGGTTTTATTTGTATTGTCACATCACATATATAAGAAACACATTATAAATCATCTCAAGTTCTGGCAGTAATTTAGGTTGACTAAGCCACTGGCTTTATTTTGTCATAATCTCATACGACTTGATTAATCACGAACTCAACTTCTTTTTATAGCTAATTTGAGAAATTCATCTCTCGCAGCAATACTTTTACAAACACTCAGTTCACTAACTGAAATTCAATGCTTTTACATATAGAGTCTGCATATGTTTTCTATCAATCTGAATTGTTTTCTAATCGTTACAAATTACTTTCACTTTCTCTTCAATTGCTTTGATGAAATCAATTCTGTAACACCCTCAACCCAGCCTAGAAGTTTAGACCGAATTCAGGATGCCACATTGATCACCGAGGTGATCGTAAGAAGTTTTATAAAACCAGTCATCCTAAATTCCATTTCCAAAAAGATTCATTTCATAATGAAACAAAAACATTTAATCCTTTAAAATTCCATCCATAAGTTTAAACAGAATAAAATGTACGAATAATAGTTTTTAACTGAAGTTGTACCACAATATTATAAAAACTTACAGTTTAAAATTAACCAAATAATAAAGTCATAACAGAAATCAAGAACTGATACTCCATATTGTTGAAACCGTCCAAGACCTCTGGGTACCGAGTCAAACATCAGAAATCAGAATAGTACTTGAAAGGGGAAACAAAAAAGGGGGTGAGCTACTCGAGCTCAGTGTGATATCAAACTAGCTAAACTATAGAAAACAGAAACAAGACAGAAACATAAAGCCTGGAAATAGTTCAGATTCAGTTGTGAAGCAAAACTAACTTACAGAACTATTCAGAACTGGTCGATATATGCAAAGCAAACTTACCGATAGATGACAGTTGAGCATATTCGCCCAAAATCAATATACCATAGGTACTTTCAGTCACATAGGACAATCAGAAACACACAGTCTCACGTGCCATTCAGATACAGTAGCAATAATTCACAAGTCAGTCGCACAGTCACTATAACAGTTAAGCAGACAGTTGCAGACAGAGTCTTTAGAATTCACATAGGCACAACTGCCTTTCAGTCGAACAGTAACACATTCAGTCACAGTATCACATTTAGTCACGGTATCAGTTCTTCTCAACCATTCACAAGTTTAAATTTAGTCAAACAGATTAACCAGATGTATATGAATGCAAATGAGTTATAAAATTCCCACCCATCCAGCCAACACACCTCTCTGTCCCCCATCACTCCTCATAAGAGCTTTAAGCTCATCCCACCAATCACTCCACTCAGGACCTTGTAAGGTCCATCCAACCCTGCACTCCAACTAATGTCATCCTAGGTTTCCTAACAACGACGGCTATCAGGATTGCCCGTGACCCTTTGGGTATTGGGACTACCCTCGACCCTTTGGGTATTTGGGCTCACAGTGTGTAGATAAACCGCCAGTCTTGTATATTATGCAGCAAAGCTAGCGTAGCTGTACTGTGCAATACGGTAAATCGCAGTATAGACATGTAGTATGAACTACCAAATCAGATAGTAATACGTAGCATAGCTAACATACATGTGGTATAGTGCAATGGGTAATCCACTATACCGATAGGTTACGGTAAAACTGCTAGTTTAGTTAATGGTACGTAGCATAGCTAACGTACATGCGGTACAGTACAATGCGGTAATCTGCTATACCAATAGGTTGCAGTAAAATTGCTAGTTCAGTGAATCTCAATCTCCTTCTCTTCAAAATCCCACCCAAAAATAGTATATGCACATATATGTATGCAGTCAGACTAGCTTTGGATAATTAATCAGAAACAGACACTCACATCCAATCAGTCAGTTACAAAATCAGTCTTGAGTACACTCATTACTTGAACTCAGTAGTAATTACAACATAAGCTCGCATATTAATGACACATATTGAAACAGTCAAACAGAACTAGCTGCACACACACTTACCCAACAAATCGGGATCAGAATCAACCATGTCACATAACCAATCACAATTAACACATTATCCAAACTCAGATCAGAGTCGTAAATACCCTCATCAAAGCTTAACCAAGGGTTGGTTCACATAGAGCAACAATTACAAGTGTATTTGACCAAAAAAACAATACTTGGTGAGATAGGGCCACATGCCCGTGTGCCTCGGCCGTGTGGGGGTCCAAACCCTCGTATGAAGGGTAGCACATGGCCGTGTGATAGAGGCACATGCTCGTGTGAAGTAGGGACACGATCGTGTGACCAGGCCGTGTAACTCACTATCTAATTTTGCTAAAATGAGGTGTAGAGTAAACACGACCGTGTAAGGGTCTTAAAAGCCCGTGTGCCCACTAGACACGATCGTGTGTTCTGAAACACACGCCCGTGTGTTCTGAAACACACGCCTGTGTGGGATCCCTAATCCCCAAATCAGCCACACGGTGGTATGGCCAGGCTGTGTGACCCTAAAATTTTGAATCTGTAATTTCCCCAAACTCACACGCCCGTGTGCCCAAGGGACACGGCCGTGTAAATTCTGACAAAATCCCCAAATCGGCCACACAGTCTTGTGGCACCCAATTTAGTTCAGAACCCTAGTTCCCAAATCCACATAGCCATGTGCCTCGACACACGCCCGTGTGGCCATTGGGGAGGTCATGAAACCACCCCAAATCAGCCCCGAAACTGCCGTTTAAGCCACCGTAACAGTCCCTAACTTTGGCCCTATCAAAATACATCAGAAAATAGCAATTTTCCTTCACTTCCATCACCTAAAAACCCAAAACTGATGGGTTAGCACACACTCAAGAAAAGCCACACATTTACATGCAAAATGAAAAGAGAAAGTAAAATAGACTGAGTTGATTCCCACACCTGTTTTGACAACGAAAGAGACGATAGAGGAGCGAAAATTCCCGTAACCAAAAAGCCAAATCCAAATTTTGAGTTTTAATGGATAAAAAAATAGAAAGGAAAAATAAAGGAGAAGAGGAAGAGAAGCAGGAGAACGTGAAAAAGAAGAATTTTCCCAAAAATAAAAACAAAAATTAAAATATAAAATACAAATAAATCAATAATAGTAATCATAAAAGTAACAAACAAGTTACCAAAATAAGATTAAAAAGTTATTCTTAAACCTCAAAATGGCCACACCAAGACTAGAACCCAGAACATCTAGGTATACTAACACTCACTCAACCACCAGACCAGTAGGCCTATTCTATCAGTAAAATGCAAAACTAAAAACATATGGGCAATCTTCTCACTATCCCTAACCACAAAACCCAAAACTTCTAGCCCAAAATTTAGGGCATTATAAATTTCGTGAATCTTTTTCTCACAAAGCTCGATCCAGTAATGATGGAGTTCGATAATTGCAATCATACAAAAATTCATACAATACTATCTTTATACTCATATGATAACTATTAATATACTCAAACTCTATCTTGGAACAACAAACAAGCACTGATTCTAATTTGAAACTCTAATTCATAGGGCATCTCACACTGAGCTTTCTTTTTAACTTGCTATTCACTGACACATTTTAGAGCTTCACAAATTCGTTGGAGAAACAACGGTTCAGCTTTTAACTTAGCTAATATCGCACCGTCATTAGATATGATCAATAGCATATTTACCACTCGTAAAGTACACAAAGATTTCTTGCTCAGAATCCATGACTATAATAATTTGCCCTAGATGATAGCCAATTACTAAGTCAAAATCTTTTAGTAATTCAAGGTATCTTTGATATCTCTAATTTCAAGTCTCTCTATAACATCAAATATTCTAAGCTCCAACAGTCATCAAATAAGTTACATTACTCACCAAACTATTAATATCGCTAACTATTTAACACAAACACAATGTCAATCATCTCTAATTCAAATGTTGAAAAACTCTTTTCACGCAACTTTAACTGTATAGAAGAAGAAGCTGTCGCTATACAAGAATGTACTAGAACACACTTTAAACCATTCAATGACGCATGGCTGAAAATCATAAATTCTTTATCCAACTTAGGCTGAACCAGAACTGATGCTTCAGTTAACAAGGTCTTCAATTGTTTATAACTTTATTAACATGTATTTAACCAAATCAAACTTCGCACAAATGAGAACTTCAACAATTGAAACTACTTTAATTTACGATACATTTCTCAAATAGAACCGTTTCGATAAATATAGTTTTGTATCATGTCTTTTAGAATATGAATTATACATTTAGACCATTCATTTATTTACGTGTGAACTTTCAAAGTCTATTTCCAGCCCTGAGGATGGATTCAAATACAAATAGCTCGATTAATCCCTCAAACAAATAACCCAATCAAACTAGACAACTGAGTTGATCTTGGCTATCAAATAATAACTTTTTCAAAGAAATCTTCTTTTCTTATTGTCGGAATAATCCAAACATACAATTTAACACACTTTCCTCAGGATACTAGTCAAAGATTTTCTTAAAAATTGCATAACTCGAATATGACATAACATTCCATCTTTACTCATTGACATATATCAACATTTACCTGGTAATGATAACTATTATACATATTTGAACTTGATCTTCTATCGTCTATACTTTTACCAATATCAATTCCCTTTCAAGAAAACTAGAAGGGATTATATAATAAAGCTATCTCAACTATTAATCATCAAAGCGTTGTACTATATTGAAACTACCTCCTTCATATAAAAATCATAATATCATAATAAGACTGATGTCTCATTCGTATAAATAGATAATATCCTAGCTGTTAATAATGCATTTTAAACACAAAAGAGAATCAAATTTAGTTTCAATAGTAACTAATGTAGAAACACAACGTTTATAAATCTACTAACGATATCTCTGTACTCCCATGATAAATTATAATCATAATAGATATAGTCATCTTCGTCAAAAGAATATCTCTTGTAGAAAATCACGTAGAATCATACTTAAACCAAGATACTGCAATCCCAGATATAAAACTATGCTAAATTTTTTAGAACGCCACTCATATGAGATAATAAATATCTCGTTGATGTCTTAGAGAAAAGTCTAGAAGTAAAACATTTCCCATAAGTACTAAAATCAACAGTGACAAAAGCAATATATAATCTTCATGTATAATCAATAGAATAATAACGAGTGAAAAATATAATATTAACATCATAGGTATTTTACTGTCAATTTTTTTATTAACACGATGAAATAGAATTTCAGGGAAAGATAGAACAATGCCGATCATAATCTAAATAGACTAATAATACTTTCGTCTATTAATATGTTTAGCTAGCGTTCTCATATGATAAGAGTTTCAATATGAAAATATACAACTATAATTATATACCTCTGAGAATGGATGAATAAATTGAATACTCAAAAGAGATCATTGTAAATTACTCTACTATAACCACTGCACTCAGCTATCGATACAATTCAAACATGATTCCACTGTTTAATTCTGTCATCACTGATCTCTTATTATCCCATCACTAATAGAAATAAATTCAGAAGATCTTCTAGTTAATACATTATTTAGATATCGTACCTGAATAGGTTATTCCATCGAAGTCAACTTCTTCTTTAATCGTGACATCGCAGAATCTAAATGGTTTTTAGAATGATTTGATATCTCTTCTAGAACTGCCTTTATTGCTGACTCATTCTCTTATCTGACCACAGTATTAACCTTTCAATCACAGAACTCTGTAATTCCACACTTGTGAGCTTATTCAATCTAAATATTACGGATTTCATTGTAACACTATACATATAAGGAGGTGAGGGTTGTAAAGCCTCAAATTTAACTCTCACATATGCATGCACATAGAATAACATTTATCAATAACAAATATCATGCACTCTCATTCATTGCTTTATGAGTTTCAACTCATCATAAACACATTTTCACTCAAATATTTGAGTACCACATTCTGTACTATTGGTATTAGCTCGGTTGGAAAGCATATATGTCTAATTAAAATAATTTTTGTTAGAGTCGAGAGATATCTGATATGCTCGCGATATTAAGTAATAAAATTTATAAAAACTGATCACACCAAAAACTAACTAATATCACGATTTTAAAGGCAAGCGCACCTATTGAACAGTAGCATAGTTTAGCGGCAAGACCAAGTTATCGTACCCAAGGGAACCAAAAGTACTAATACTTACTTCATTTCTATTATCTAGCCTAAAAATAAAAGAGGATTGATTGAAACTAATTCTAAAACTAACTAAAAGTGCACAAAAAGTAAATTGGGGAAAACTTTCGGGAAAAGCTGATTGATATGAGCAATACTTAAGGGAGAATCCACCTAGACTTCACTTGTTATTAATTTCTTGAACTAGATGATTTCTTCACTTGACTTGATCCGTAGAGATCCCTAACTTATGTTAATACCTCTGTCGAGGATAAGAACAACTAATCCTAGGTGGTTAATTAAAGTTTCTTTATTAATTAACACCCCTAGGTTGCATTAATTTGATCTATGGATCCTCCTATTAGGTTTGACCCTAATCCGGCAGATTTATGTCACCCTATGTCTAGAGTTGCATGCAACTCCGCTTAATTATGGTAGATCTACTCTTAAAACAGGGACTTTTGCTCCTCTGCCTAAGCACATCTAGGATTATTAAATCAAGAATGAAGAACACATAATTAAGAACAATTCAAGTATTTATCATATAATTCAAGAATAAATAATAGCAAGATCTGTCTTAGGTTTCATCCTCCTCAAGTATTTGAGGGGTTTAGTTCATAACTAATAAAGAAAACATCTCAGAAGAAATAAGATAACAAAACATAAAGAACCCAAAAACCCCTGAAGGAATTTAGGGAAAAGAACCTAAAAACCCCTGAAGGAATTTAGGGAGATCCTCTATCTTGATGTAGAATTCTGGCTTCTGGGATGAATCAATCGGCTTCCTTGGAGTAATTCCTTGCTTTTACTCCTTGTGTTGGCAGAAATATGGCGCTCTTTTTTGGGAGAAAAGAGTGTTCCTTTAGCGGGAAATAAGCACACCCTTGAAGTTGCCTCATAGGGTCTTTATATAGAGTTTTAGAATGGCTTTCTTAGCCCCTAAGTATCCTTTTTTGAGTAGAATTGAACTTCCTCACGATAGGGACACGCCTGTGTGCCATGCCCGTGTGGATCGATAAGAGGCCGTGTATGGGCCGGTTGATGGTGGCACGGCCGTGTGGTTTGGCCGTGCTTGTCGGGTTGGGCTTTGTTAGACTTTATGTGGCATGGCCGTGTGCCACGGCCGTGTGGTGAATCCCTAGGCCGTGTCGTTTTCTCATTTTGGGCCATTTTCTCCGTTTTTGGCCCGTTTCTCGTTCTTTTCTCTTCCCTATGCTCTCCTGAGTATAAGACATGAAATAGAAGGATTAAGAGCACCAATTCTCACAAATCTAATGATAATTCATCCAAAATATAGGCTAAACATGAGGTAAACATATGTATAATTTATCGTTTATCAATATTACAGTATCATAGGTTAAATATGGCATGTATAGCTAGACTCACATATGCTATGTTAGTCCTAGAATCGACTAAACCATAGCTTTAATACCAATAAAATATATCACCTTTAATCCCTATCCGTTGCTGGGATAGTGTTATGAGGTATTACCGATCAATTCACTTCATTAAATAAACATTTTGCATTCAATAATCAAATATTATCCAATCATATTTACATTGTCCCTTATAAAAGTCTACGAGACCTTAAACATGATTTTAAGAAGGTTCGAGACTAAACCAATCACAAACGAAAACTTTAAGAACTTATAAAGTTTTTCCAACCTATATGGGTCACACACCCATGTGAACAGGCCGTGTACCTCACACGGCTATAGACACGGCAGTGTCACAGGCCGTGTGAAAACAAGGCATACATACTGACTTGGCCACACGGCCAACCACACGCCCGTGTTTCTAGGCCGTGTAATTCACTGACTTGGTTTTTAATTACTCATTAGGGGACACACGACCGTGTACTAAGGCCATGTATCACACACGGTCGAGTCACACGCCTGTGTGCTCAGTTGTGTGGATGAAAGTAGGCTATTTGCAAGCCACATTTCTCACCCAAAACATGTTCACCTACAACAAGTCATAAAATACCAATTCCATACTTAATAGGTAACCAAACAAATGCCATTTCAATTACAGTTCATGCCTTATTAATATCAACTATTTCATACTCCTTTCATAATCAAAACATCAAGATCATAACCTTAATTCATATAAATATATGTCAACCTATAATTCACCTATTCAACAACCAACCAATCCTTAATTCCACACCAATATATTATATTCAAAACAACTACTTAAATCTTACCAAACATGTTTCATTAAATACCAAATCTACAAGCACATAGCTTCCCTATGATTAATCATTTGACATTCACATTCATTATGCTCGTAAACATCATGAATGCAGCCACAAACTTATCAAGAGATACCATGACACAAAGCATTATATACATAACATATCATATACCAATTTCACAAAATAAGCCAAACTATATGGTCAAATACCCACCAACATTTACATCATTCACTAGCCAAATCTCATGGCTACAAGTTCATTACTCAAAGGCATATCAAAATAACCATAGCCTATGCATGCCATATAACCAAAGTGACAAAGTGTAAAAATACCAAATAAATAGCTGGATAGTGTGATGAGGTCTCAACGACTTCCAACCCGAGCGGATCTCTAAAACCCTATAAACATAGGAAAAATAACACAAAGTAAGCTGTAAAGCTTGGTAAGCATGTATGATTAAGAAACTCGTAATATTAAATAACTGCAATTTAAGCAGTTACACAAAGTATAACATAACTTACATGATTTCATCATTCTATCACATACTCATTCACATCCTTAGCCATGAATTTCACTAGTCTATTAAGTTCCATGCTCATACAATTTAAGTACATCTTACGAATTCATTCATCATTTCATATGCATAAGCAAATAGGGATATACTACATTCAATCCAATAACTATCACATTTATACAGCCAAATGAATCATATGAAATCTCATAAATTTCCACTTACTCATCATTTGAAAATTTACATCTATCACTTACTTGTCGATTCCAATCACAATTAACTTGACTGAGTCGTACCATCACTTGTGATCATGTTTCATCAACTTTTTGTGTTGACTCGTTTAAACATTAATGAAAGCACATGATCTCAATTCAATATTAACAAATCTTATTGATTCATAAACCTTTCACATGTTCATTAACTAGATTAGATATGAATTTTACAAGTTTCTTTAATTCAAGTCTCGTATAACTCATGTACATACCTATACCATCTCATATTAATTTCTTACTCATCCACATCTTTGATATACCCGTTGAACCATTCATAATATGTTTGGATGCTTGGAAAACTTGCACACTTAGTGGAAAATACATAGCCAAAGCTATATCAACCTCACACACTAAGTGCCAATATATATATACACATAGCCAAAGCTATCTCGATCTTGCACACTAAGTACAAATATATTGCCGAAGCTATCTCGATCTTGCACACTTAGTGCCAATATACATATATATACGTATATAGCCGAAGCTATTTTAATCTCGCATAGCTAGTGCCAATACATAACCGAATCGTCGTCAAACATGTCTATAATCTCGTATTCACAATTTATACAATAAAAAAGAATTTTAAAACATCATTATAACAATTTATCCATAATTTTGCACACAAAGTGCCCATAATTAGCTGAATTAGACTCAAACACGATTGGAGTTTCGTACTCAATAACTGTAACGCCTCAAAATTTTAAGCTTTTAATGTTTGTATGTTGTGACATAAAATGCATGTTAGTATTGCTGGGTTAGTGATTTTGGAGTGTTTGGGGGTCTTTAGGAAGCCTTGGGTGCAAGCCCTGGCTTTTGGAGAATTTTTGACTTTAGCTCTAGGGGAACCCTAACTCTAGGTTGTATGCTTCTTAAATTTTGATGGTTAAAACTTGGCAGAAAAGAGCCTGCTAGCTCAAAGGATAAGTGGCGCCTCATAGGTGTTGGATGACTGAGGTTCGAGGCTTGGATGGTGCAATAGAGGTTTTATTTTGCATCAGTGCCGTGTAAGTGGTTGAGATTGATCAAAACTCTACAAGATGAAGTTGAGTGAGTCTTAGAAAGATATGAGGAGGGAGTTGAGGAGATAAGTGGACTGTTGTAACACCCCGAACCCGGCCCAGACGTTATGACCAGATCCGATGTGTCATATTGGAACATTTTCGTAAAAACCCATGGTTCGTTCCCAAAACCTTTTTTAAAAGAGTTTTAAAAGATTGTCTTTGCCATGAAAGTGAATGGAAGCTGTGCACCAGGTAGGTATCCGAAACAGAGGAGGTGAGCCATGAAGGCTGCTTAAGTACCAGGCTCTTGATTGGATCCAATCCTCGACATGCCCACAACCATTGCCACACTTTCGATTGATGAAAGGTTTTTGAAAATAAGTTGAGTTGGAGTTCATTCAAAGTGATAATTTAGATACAGCATTTTATTTTATCACTTGTATAATTAAAATCAAATGTCGTTTTAAAACATAACCTAGGTCTAGCCCATTTAAAACATTATTAGTAGTGTAGAACATCAAGTTTAAAACAAAATAACCCTAAAAAGAAAATAGTTTAAAATGGCCTTATTACATCCCAAAATCAAACAATAATAATAATAATTAAATAAAACTTATTTAAATGCAATTATTGAAAATCCATTTGAACACCATGGCCACTCTGAATTCCCACTGGCTCCAAGTCTCCACATTAAGGCTCACCTGTAAGGTTTAGGAAAGGGGGTGAGTTTGGAAACTCAGTGTATAACAAGCCCTTTCAGAGCCCAAATCCATACATGTACAATTTCAATTTCAACATATACTGGGCCGAAGCCTTTATATTACTCATATCGCTAGGCCAAAGCCTTCCTGTAAACAGTATGGCCCATAGGCCCATCTCAATATCACATATGTCAAATCTTGCATGTATGCAAAAACCCGTTTGGGGAGACTACTCGACCCACCATCCTCTACTCTCCACCCGTACCAACCAAACTCTCCATGTGGGGAATAACTCAACCCACCCAGCCAAACTCTCCACTGGCAGCATAGCTGCTTTATCATATAACTGGAGGCCTAGCCTCTTTTAATAACTGGGGCAAAAGCCCTTTTCAGTAAACTGGGGCCAAAGCCCTTTAACACTTCCTCCATCATATAACCCAACCCATGCATAATACGAATATATCATGTATATCATGTGCGAACCATAACATATCATGTGCATATCATGTCATTTCATGTATAATAATAATATAACATGCATCACAATCATAATTAAACTATAGGGGTATAGTGGTAATTTTGCACTTAGGGGCAAAATAGACATTTTCCATGCTTAGAGGTAATTTAGTAATTTGATCCGTTGTTAGGGTTTTCCATGTTTATTCATCAATTCCAAGTGTTTAAACAGAAATTTTAGTCTATTTTAGTAGAACTGAGTTATTGGGCCCAAAACCCCTAATGGGCCCTATGCAGCCGATTTAGCCACCTAGGCCCATTTAGCCTATGTTCCATAACGGTTTTTAACGGTCTCAACATGCAACTTATCCATATTTCATTTTCTATCAATTATACCCAAATGGGCCTAAAAGCCCATTGGGCCTAGTTTTAGCCCATCGAGGCCCAACTTACCAATTTGCACGAAATCGTGTTCTTACCTGTCCCATCAATTTTATTTACTGCGTCCATCGTAATCGAGCTCATCCATATACCATCTCATGTTTACAAGTTACAACCACAACGGAATTCGATACTTCGGCTTTTAAGCAATATGAATCTAAGCTATTACGGGGTATGTTACACACCTATTTAATGACGATCGATTTCTCAAAGTCCTCCACGCACTTGTCCCATTTTCATTTACTTGATGTATCAGATTTTTAAAATCCAAAAGAACAACGCAATCTTATCAATGCTATTCGGCCATTACCCCTAATGCCGTAGATTGCTTACCTTTGCAGGATTCGACGATTCGAACTAAGCTTATTCACTCCAATTCTCCAATCCTTGCTGCTCCTTCAAAGTAGTCCTCTTTGCTGCCAAAAGACCATAGAACGAATGAATACGGCCTAATAATTCCCAGACCACAAATCGACAACCTCCCTAAGCGTTAGGGGGTTTCAGCTCTATTTAGCGTCTAAAATATCGAATTGAATAGAGACACGAGTACTTACCAAACTACTCTTTTAAACTACTCTTAACTCTAAGCAAACCCGGCTCTCTTAACGCTAGCAGAAATCACCCCTTACAGAGGTCTTAGAATTCGGCCACCAAGCTTCCAAGGGTGATGTGCATTCGGCCTTTGCTTCCAGGGAGGAGATGGTGATTTGTTTTGATAGTTTTGCAGTGATTGCAAGGATCGGCCACAAAAGATGGAGAAAACATGAGAGTTTTGGTTCAGAAGAAATCGGCATAAGATGACTTTCGGGATTTGGCTTGTTTTAGAGTATTCGGCTAATAAGAAGAAGTAGGGAGGGAATATGGTTCGGCTGTCTTCTAAAGGATGGAGAAGAGGAAAAATAAAATAAAAGAAGGAAGAGAGGGATTTGACTAAGGTGAATTGGCACAACAAAGAAAATGCAAAGACTCCCCCAAACTAGGTTTAATTGTCGAATATGTACAATGCAAACCCCTTGGCCGGCCACACTCTTTTTCAAATTTGAATTCTCCTAAAATCCCTCCAAGATATGCTCCCCCTTATCACTCCCTGAATCAAGCTCATGACCGATTCAAACTCTTCTCACACAGAGTTATAATCGACTTCAAACTCACACATGCACAAGACCTAAAAAAAATAACCACCACCAATACCTGCTCCATGATTCGAACCTTGGCCTTCTCTCCTCACTTACACGCCGCATTTTTAGCTCCCTAGTGGCGTTACTTAGCCACTCCACCAGGGGTTCTCTTGTGTTGCATTTTACCCATATCTTTTGATAAGGCCTCCTAACCAGATCCCCTAATTCTTTAAGTCAAAAATTCAAAAATTCTACCGAGTTTTTAGCCAACTCATGGGCCTTCCATAGGCCCAGTTACACACTATAAACATGAATTTCACAACCACATACCAACATTAAAAATTTTACCAAACATCGCACAAAATTACTAAGCCCCAAAAATTAGTATGTTACAACTCTACCCTCCTTAAAGAAATTTCGGCCTCGAAATTTACCTGGCCCAAAAAGTTGAGGGTATTGCTGATGCATCGCTTCTTCAGGTTCCCAAGTAGCTTCCTCTTTGCCGTGGTTTCTCCAAAGTACCTTCACTAATGGGACTAATTTTCTTCTCAACACTTTAACATCACGATCAAGTATCTGCACTAGTTCTTCTTCGAAGGTTAAATCTGCTTGTACCTCAATGTCTGCAACTGGCACGATGTGAGTAGGGTCAGAACAATATCGACTTAGCATGGATACATGAAAGACGTCGTGAATATGATCCAGTTTCGGTGGTAACTCTAGCTGATAAGCGACCGGTCCTATTCGCTTTACAATCTTATAAGGTCCAATGAATCGTGGACTCAACTTGCCTTTCGTACCAAATCTCAATACCTTCTTCCAAGGCAAAACTTTAAGAAAGGCCATGTCTCCTACCGCATACTCAATATCCTTACGCTTTAGATCCGCATAAGACTTCTGTCGATCTACTGCCTCTTTCAAACAGTCTTTGATTACCCTAACCTTGTCTTCAGTATCAGCCACTAACTCTGGTCCAAGTACTCGACTCTCTCCCAACTCAGTCCAACAAGTAGGCGAACGACATCTTCTCCCATACAGTGCCTCATATGGGGCCATCTGAATACTTGCTTGATAACTGTTATTATAAGCAAATTCTGCCAATGGCAAGTAATCCTCCCAGCTGCCCCTAAAGTCGATCACACAACCCCTCAAATGTCCTCTAAAATCTAAATAACTCTCTCTGACTCCCCATCTGACTGAGGGTGAAAAGCTGTACTAAAATCCAGTCGCGTTCCTAACGCCTCATGCAACTTCCTCCAAAACCGAGATGTGAATCTTGGGTCTCGATCAGAAATTATTGACACTGGCACTCCATGCAACCGTACTATCTCTGCTACATACAACTTGGCTAACCTCTGAAGTGAATAATCTGTTCGAACAGGTATGAAATGGGCAGATTTCATCAGCCTATCCACAATCACCCAAACTGAATCTTTCTTGGAAGGTGTCAAAGGCAACCCACTTACGAAATCCATGGTTACTCTTTCCCACTTCCAAAGTGGTATTTTCACTGGCTGCAATAATCCTGAAGGCAGTTGATGCACTGCCTTTACTTGTTGACACGTTAAACATTTTTCAACAAACTCGGTCGCTTCTCGCTTAAGCCCAGGCCACCAATATAGCTCCCGCAGGTCTCGATATAACTTATTCCCTCCTGGATGCATAGCACAAGGTCTACCATGAGCCTCCTTCAAAATCATCAATCTTAGATCAGAGTCCTTTGGCATACAAATTCTTCCTCAGAAACAAAGAACTCCATCACTGTTTAATCCAAAGTCTGAATTCTTCTCTTTCTCGACTTACTGAAATCGTAAGTCCAACGACTCATCCAACAATTGCTGCCTCTTAATCTGTTCTACCCAAGTCGGTTTCACTTGCAACTCTACCAACAGGCTCCCATAATCGAACAAGCTTAAACGAGCAAACATTGCTTTCAAATCTGCTATAGTCCTACGACTCAACGCATCAGCCACCACATTTGCTTTGCCTGGATGGTACTCAATCGAACAATTATTGTCTTTCAACAACTCTATCCACCTTCGCTATCTAAGATTCAGCTCCTTTTGAGTCAACAGAGACTTAAGACTTTTATGATCTGTATAGATGATGCACTTCTCCCCATACAAGTAATGCCTCCAAATTTTAAGCGCGAAGATCACCGCTGCCAGCTCTAAATCGTAAGTAGGATCACCTCGTGAGGCTTAAGCTGCCTTGAAGCATAAGCAACCACCTTTCCCTCTTGCATCAACACACAACCCAAACCTACATGTGATGCATCGCTATACACAGTGAAATCTTTACCGAACTCTGGCTGAATCAACATTGGTGCCTCGGTCAAAACTTTCTTTAGCTTCTCAAAAGCCTCTTGCTGCTTCTTGGTCCACACAAATGGTACTCCTTTCCTTATGAGTTTCGTCAATGGTGTCGCCAGTACAGAGAATCCTTCCACAAATCTTCGATAATAACCTGTCAACCCCAAAAAAATTCGAATTTTCGACACTGACCTCGGTGGCTTCCATTCCAGAATCGCCTCAATTTTTTGAGGGTCCACTTTAATTCCTCAGCAGAAACGACATGACCCAAGAAGGTTACCTCATTCAACCAAAATTCACACTTACTGAACTTCGCATAGAGTTGCTTTTCCCTCAATACTTGCAGAATGGTATGAAGATGCTCATCATGCTTTTCTTCTGTTTCTAAGTACACTAAAATATCATCGATGAACACGACTACAAACTAATCCAAATATGGCTGAAATACTCGATTCATCAAGTCCATGAATGCTGCTGGTGCGTTAGTCAGTCCAAAGGGCATAACTAGGAACTCGTAATGACCATATCGAGTTCTGAATGCCGTCTTATGAATATCCACCTCTTTGACTCTCAACTGATGATATCCTGACCGAAGGTCGATTTTTGAAAATTTCGATGCTCCTCTCAACTGATCGAACAGATCGTCGATTCTTGGCAAAGGGTACTTGTTCTTGATCGTCAGTTTGTTCAGCTGCTAATAATCGATACACATTCACATGGTTCCATCCTTTTTCTTTACGAACAACACTGGTGCGCCCCACGGAGAAACACTTGGTCTTATAAATCCTCTGTCCAACAGTTCTTGTATCTGAGCTTTTAGTTCTACTAACTCCTTTGGTGCCATCCTATAAGGTGCAATGGACACTGGAGCCGTTCCAGGTAACAGGTCAATTCCAAACTCAACCTCGCGATTTAGAGGTAATCCAGGAAGCTCCTCAGGAAAGACATCTTGGAACTCTTTGATAGTCCTGACTGACTCTACGGTCAACTTTTCAGGCTCAGCTTGACTTACAAAGGCGAAATACGCCTCGCCACCTTTTCGAATCAACTTCTCAGCTTTTAAGGCTGAAACCACATTAGACAAATAGTTCCTTCGCCCCCGTATGACCAATACCTCCTCATCCTCGCCAGTTCTTAATACCATCCTCTTAGCAGCACAATCCAAAGTCGCCCTATGCTGAGTTAGCTAATCCATCCCTAAGATAAGATCAAATTCTCCAAATGGCAGTTCCATCAAATCTCTTACAAATACCTTATCTTGAGTCTCTAGAGGCACCTTCCTAAAGAGTTTATCAACCTTAACCGAGTGACCCAAAGACTTATCACTGATACCCCACTCACAGTCCCCTCAGGATGCACACCCAACGCCCCAGACACATTACAGTCAACATACGAATGAGTGGAACCAACATCTATCAAAGCAGTATAAGGCGTGCTATGAATGAAAAACGTACCGGTTATGACATCAGGAGCATCACCCTCCTCTCGACGTCGTGCAGCGTAAACCAACACCGGCTGACGAGCTTCAGCATGACCAGCACCCCTGCCAGGTGCCCCACGTCCTCATCCATTACCATAACCACCTCTGCCTTGCCCACGGCCTCTCTGTGGTGGTGGACCTCCTCGCACTGTTTGCACAACCCTTGGCTCAGCAACTTGATCTTGAACTGCTCTCCTAGGA
Source organism: Gossypium stocksii (assembly GCA_020496765.1). Lineage (NCBI taxonomy): Eukaryota > Viridiplantae > Streptophyta > Magnoliopsida > Malvales > Malvaceae > Gossypium > Gossypium stocksii. The sequence continues at coordinate 39,498,821 of CM035626.1, forward strand.
CAATCTCTGAATTTGTGTTCCTTGGACCCACATTAGAAACATCCCCCAGTTCTTTTCCAACACTCTCCCAAGTGTGCTCTACCACAATCCCTAAAAGCTTGTGGTCTAATGGTATTCACTGGAACTGCTCGCACTGGTTCCTCCACTCTAGCTCGTTTAACATTTCTGTACGTAACACCTGAGGGTCCAGAATCCCTCCTAAATCTAAGTCGATCCTTCTGACGATTCTGTTGCTCAACCCGCTTAACTTCCTCGGTTATCTTGGCCTTTTCTACCAACGTAGCAAAGTCACACTCCCTCTGTGGAGCTATCAGCACCCTAAGCTCATCTCGAAGGCCATCCTCAAACCGAACGCTACGCTCGTATTCAATCGCAACTATCCCACTAGCATATCGACTCAACCTCAAAAATTCTACCTCATACTCAGCAACAGTCTTATTACCCTGGGTTAAATTCAGGAATTCCTTGCGACGAGCATCCACATAACTAGCTCCAACATACGTCCCTTTAAAAGCAGTCTTAAATAGATCCCAAGTTACCCGCTCAGCTGGGGTACTCTCCCTTACTGTAATCCACCACTGGTAAGCCTCGTCTCGTAGCAACGATACAGCCCCTTTCAGCTTTTGCTCCACAGAGCAATCCAAGTCATCCATAATCCGCTCAGTTGCCTCCAGCCAATATTCAGCCACGTCTGGGGCTACTCCAGATACGCCCCTAAAAACCTCTGCTCTGTTGGCCCGAAGTCGCTCAGAGATAGATCCTCTATTCACTGTCCCAGTACTAGCTCCAGCAACCCTCTCTAAGACCCTCAACATTGCTTGGGACAAGGCATCATCTCCCGTATCACGATCATGTGACCCAGTCTCAGTTACTTGTGGCACAAATGCCTCCTCAGCTGGCCTATGCCCTGAAGATGAAGATTCAGCTCGCGCTCTTCCGCGACCACATCCGCGGCCCCGTCCACGAGTTCCTCTGGTACTCATATCAAATTATCTGATTACGAATTTTATGATATTAGCTTAATATTTCAGTTGTTTATTGCGAGATGTCTTATGAAAATATAGTAGTTCAGAGATTGTTTCCGCGACGTCGTATTCTAGCTACAGTCTCGATCTTAATGTTTTTAGCTCTACCCTATCTAAAGTAACATAGTAGGGACTTGATTCTACCTATAGCATTAATATCAACGATAGTATCATATCATCTTAACATCATTTTAATATCAAATGATAAGGAAAGTATACTTACAGACTTGGTGCCGGGAATTCAGTGTGCCACTTCCTTCTTCAAATCATTTAAAAACATATATTTCATTACAAAAATAAGTTAAAAGAATTTATTTATTTTACTAGTATTTTGAAAATCCTTAAAATGCCATTATTTTAAAATCATTGAAAAAGCCCGTTAAAACCCACAGCCGAGTTGTTGCAACCTGGCTCTGATACCACTAAATGTAACACCCCGAACTCGGCCCAGACGTTATGACCAAATCCGATGTGTCATATTGGAACATTTTCGTTAAAACCATGGTTCGTTCCCAAAACCTTTTTTAAAAGAGTTTTTAAAAGATTGCCTTTGCCATGAAAGTGAATGGAAGCTGTGCACTAGGTAGGTATCTGAAACAGAGGAGGTGAGCCATGAGGGCTGCTTAAGTACCAGGCTCTTGATTGGATCCAATCCTCGACATGCCTACAACCATTGCCACACTTTCGATTGATGAAAGGTTTTTGAAAATAAGTTGAGTTGGAGTTCATTCAAAGTGATAATTTAGATACAGCATTTTATTTTATCACTTGTATAATTGAAATCAAATGTCGTTTTAAAACATAACCTAGGTCTAGCCCATTTAAAACATTATTAGTAACGTAGAACATCAAGTTTAAAACCAAATAACCCTAAAAAGAAAATAGTTTAAAATGGCCTTATTACATCCCAAAATCAAACAATAATAATAATTAAATAAAACTTATTTAAATGTAATTATTGAAAATCCATTTGAACACCATGGCCACTCTGAATTCCCACCGGCTCTAAGTCTCCACATCAAGGCTCACCTGCAAGGTTTAGGAAAGGGGGGTGAGTTTGGAAACTTAGTGTATAACAAGCCCTTTCAGAGCCCAAATCCATACATGTACAATTTCAATTTGAACATATACTGGGCCGAAGCCTTTATATTACACATATCGCTAGGCCAAAGCCTTCTTGTAAACGGTATGGCCCATAGGCCCATCTCAATATCACATGTGTCAAATCTTGCATGTATGCAAAAACCCGTTTGGGGAGACTACTCAACCTACCATCCTCTACTCTCCACCCGTACCAACCAAACTCTCCACGTGGGGAATAACTTAACCCACCCAGCCAAACTCTCCACTGGCAGCATAGCTGCTTTATCATATAACTGGAGGCCTAGCCTCTTTTAATAACTGGGGCAAAAGCCCTTTTCGGTAAACTGGGGCCAAAGCCCTTTAACACTTCCTCCATCATATAACCCAACCCATGCATAATACGAATATATCATGTATATCATGTGCGAACCATAACATATCATGTGCATATCATGGCATTTCATGTATAATAAAAATATAACATGCATCACAATCATAATTAAACTATAGGGGTATAGTGGTAATTTTACACTCAGGGGCAAAATAGACATTTTCCATGTTTAGAGGTAATTTAGTAATTTGATCCGTTGTTAGGGTTTTCCATGTTTATTCATCAATTCCAAGTGTTTAAATAGAAATTTTAGTCTATTTTAGTAAAACTGAGTTATTGGGCCCAAAACCCCTAATGGGCCCTATGCAGCCGATTTAGTCACCTAGGCCCATTTAGCCTATGTTCCATAACGGTTTTTAACGGTCTCAACATGCAACTTATCCATATTTCATTTTCTATCAATTATACCCAAATGGGCCTGGAAGCCCATTGGGCCTAGTTTTAGCCCATCGAGGCCCAACTTACCAATTTGTACGAAATCGTGTTCTTACCTGTCCCATCAATTTCATTTACTGTATCCATCGTAATTGAACTCATCCACATACCATCTTATGTTTACAAGTTACAACCACAACGGAATTCGATACTTCGGCTTTTAAGTAATATGAATCTAAGCTATTACGGGGTATGTTACACACCTGTTTAATGACGATCGATTTCTCAAAGTCCTCCACGCACTCGTCCTATATTCATTTACTTGATGTATCAGATTTTTAAAATCCAAAAGAACAACGCAATCTTATGAATACTATTCGGCCATTACCCTTAATGCCGTAGATTGCTTACCTTTGCAAGATTCGACGATTCGAACTAAGCTTATTCACGCCAATTCTCCAATCCTTGCTGCTCCTCCAAAGTAGTCCTCTTTGCTGCCAAAAGACCATAGAACGAATGAATAAGGCCTAATAATGCCCAGACCACAAATCGACAACCTCCTTAAGCCTTAGGGGGTTTTGGCTCTATTTAGCGTCTAAAATATCGAATTAAATAGAGACACGAGTACTTACCAAACTACTCTTTTAAACTACTCTTGACTCTAAGCAAACCCGGCTCTCCTAACGCTAGCAGAAATCACCCCTTACAGAGGTCTTAGAATTCGGCCACCAAGCTTCCAAGGGTGATGTACATTCGGCCTTTGCTTCCAGGGAGGAGATGGTGATTTGTTTTGATAGTTTTGTAGTGATGTAATCGACAGGGGATTAGAGTTTAAAAGTTACAAGGATCGGCCACAAAAGATGGAGAAAACATGAGAGTTTTGGTTCAGAAGAAATCGGCACAAGATGACTTTTGAGATTTGGCTTGTTTTAGAGTATTCGGCTAACAAGAAGAAGTGGGGAGGGAATATGGTTCGACTTTTTTCTAAAGGATAAAGAAGAGGAAAAATAAAATAAAAGAAGGAAGAAAGGGATTTGACTAAGGTGAATCGGCACAACAAAGAAAATGGAAAGACTCCCCAAAACTAGGTTCAATTGCTGAATATGCACAATGCAAACCCCTTGGCCGGCCACACTCTTTTTCAAATTTGAATTCTCCTAAAATCCCTCCAAGATATGCTCCCCCTTATCACTCCTTGAATCAAGCTCATGACTGATTCAAACTCTTCTCACACAGAGTTATAATCGACTTCAAACTTACACGCACAAGACCTAAAAAAATAACCACCACCAATACCTGCTCCATGATTCGAACCTTGGCCTTCTCTCCTCACTTACACACCACATTTTTAGCTCCCTAGTGGTGTTACTTAGCCACTCCACCAGGGGTTCTCTTGTGTTGTATTTTACCCATATCTTTTGATAAGGCCTCCTAACCAGATCCCCTAATTCTTTAAGTCAAAAATTCAAAAATTCTACCGGGTTTTTAGCCAACTCATGGGCCTTCCATAGGCCCATTTACACACTCTAGACATGAATTTCACAACCACATACCAACATTTAAAATTTTACTAAACATCGCACAAAATTACTAAGCCCCAAAAATCAGGATGTTACAACTTTAAGGAAAAAATCAAGGAAAGATTTGAATGTTGAAGTATTCTAGCCGAATGAGGACTTTGTTTACACAAGAGTTTCGGCTAGAGGGGGAATTTGGGTCATTTTCGGCTTTGGAGTGTTGTTTTGGTTATAGCCCATTCTTGCTAGAGAGTTCTCTTGTTTTTTTCTCTCTTTTTGTCCCTTTGCCATGTTGGTTTCAAGACTTTCTACTCTCGGTTTCACTCTACATTTTAGCCGAACTTGCGTCACCATTTAGGCTATCTTTTGGAACCTACTTGCTTAACTGTTGGCCAATTTCTCCCTCACTCCTCTTCTTGATTCTTTCCTTTCCTTTTTGACCCTTTCACCGCTAAACCGAGCACTTTTTCTTACTCTTTCAAATTTCTTCATTGCTTTTCATATACCTAAAATCGATTACCTTGTTCTTGTCGGCCGAATATCTCACTTTGCCAATTAAGTTTCCTTGGTCAACTTCCACACTTCTCTTTCTCCTTATTTTCTTTCCTCTTCAGTGCTGATTTTAGCTTTGGTGGCTAAATATGACATTGATCCTCCTTTGGGGTTTTGTTTCTAGTTTCGCAAAAGTTCTCTAACATCCGGTAAGTTACTCGCCACCCTCCTTGTTCTTTCTAAATGGTTTTCGTAACACCTTCCCTTTCATTGAATAAAACTGAGTAACTATTCTCTTTTTATCGCCAACTCTTTCTCTTAAAGGGGTTTTGTAGATTCTTGTCTCACAAGAAGTGAAGGGGATTCTAAAGGATACAATTATGATGGAGATCTACTTATCTTTTGATCGATTATCTGAGGTAAACGGACTTGTGGTTCTAGTGTTTGCCGATTGTCATTTCTCTCTTAGACGTGTATTTTTATTTAGATTAGCATAGGATTAACTTTGTTTTAGACATTGATAAATTGATGGATTACGCTTGTTATTCAGATAATCCACAAGGTGGTGAGAACGATTCGTAACCAAACGGTCTAAGAAAAAGTATAAGTCGATTAAGACAAGATGGGTATCGGTTAACGATTTGGGAATAAGTGTTTTAGGATCGTTAACGATAGAATGATTAACTGTACCTCTTGACTAATTTTAGGTTCGGAGCTCATGGATTTTACTTCGATTTTGCAAAAAGGTGTGTACTCACACTAATAGATCGTAGAACAGAAAAAAGCCGAAATTCCCAAAATGCCGAAAATTTGAAAGTATGGCAATGGTTGCCACACGAGTGTGCGAACACACGTGTGAAAAATCTGATGCGATAGTAGAGGCCACCATGAGCGACCTCATGGGCTTAGGCTGGTTTCGGGCCAAAATGGGCCGTGTGGGCCCAATGGGCTCCTGGGCCCTACACGGTATATTATCATGGATATGTGGAAATATTGGACCTGGCTGTATCGTTCACATGGCTAAGGTCGATTTTGGGCTTAGCGGGCCATATGAGCATGTGGGTCCCACTTGGGCTATGTAATGGGCTATGGGCCCAATTGTACGTTGTGATTGGAAAAGGTTGCACGAGTCGCGAGTCGAATATGGACTTACGGATGGTTTGGTAAGTGTACCCAGACCCTGATTTGAGAAATGACCGTTATGCCCCTGAAGGGAAAAATGACTAAAATACCCCTATGTGATATGTGACTGATTTTGTATGCCATCTAATATTATGTTTGCATTCATATGTGCCATTATACTGCATGGGGATGGGATCATTGATTGGAGGAAGTAATTGATTTGTTAGGGTCGTACGGGTCGCACTAGAGGACTATGGACCTACCGATGGCTTAAAGCCGATCATGTGATTAGCATCTCTGAAGCGATATTGGTTAGTGCTGCAACCGGTGCTACATTAGGAGTGTAGGGATAGGTGGGTCGGTTTAATCCCCACAGGAGTGTAGGGTTGGACAGGAGACGGAGTGCAGGGTTGTAAGATTTTTATGCATTGCATATTTTGATTTTGATATTGATATGGGTTAAGGCCCAACCGGGGCTGTTACGGGCTAAGAGCCAATTGCCACTATTACTGTAATGGGCTTAGGCCTAGATTGATGTGATATATTTCATTTGATTGCTGGTATATTGTACACTAAGTTTTCATAAACTCACCCCTATTTTTATTTTCAGGTAGTCCCTAGTGAGTGACGGTTTGACATATCGGAGGACTCAGAGGTGGCCACACTAAGGACAGCTGAAACTTTAGTACTCTATTTTATTTTACTTACGTTTTATTATTTTGGGTTTTGATGTAATAAGGCCTTTTCTCTGGATTTTATTTTTCTATTGGGTTTTACTTTACTTTGATATCTCAACCTCTAGTTTCAGTCACGGGTTTTAAAAATAAAAACAATGTTTTATAATAGAAAGTAATTATGCATATGTTTTCAAAGAACTGCTTCTACTGTAATGAACATTGAAGTTTGATAACATTTTTAAAATAATAAAGATTTTTGTTAATAACATAAGGTTTACAACCAACTCTTAATGCTTTAAAAGAATTTGAACCTAGCTTAAATGTTCAAATAACATTTGTCTTAAAAGCTAATAAACAAAGGTGTATGGTTTTTAAAAGAGAAACCTATTTTAAAGTTATGATTTAATAATGTTTTTGATCAAATGATCTTGAAGTTTTCCAAACATCAAATTTTATGATACGCCCCTCAATGTGACACCGTCGGATTCGGCCATAACGTCTAGGTCAGGTTTGGGGTGTTACAATAACATTCACATTTCATTTTAATAATATAGTATTTACCACAATTATATCAATTAAGAATTTGGACATATATAATTTAATGCTTATTGAACATACGAACTTACCTCGTTTGCTGTAACGACAAATTAGGTCGACTAATCTGAAACTTTATTTTCCCCCGTTTTGGATGCAATTCTCGTTTTTCTCAATCTATATAATATCAAAATTTACTTATTGAATCATCAATTCATTAAATTTAACACAATTTATACATTTTGGCAAAATTACACTTTTGCCCCTACTATTTCACATTTTTACAATTTAGTCCCTAGGCTCGTAAAACAAAATTCATTCAAATTCAACACAACCAAAGCCTAGCCTAATATCTATCATGCTTATAGAAGCCCATAAATTTCACAAATTAACACTTTTACCACACAATTTATCATGTTTTTTAATTTAGTCCTTAATTGACATTTTTATCAAAAATCACTTTACAAAACTTGTAAATCTAACAACAATGATTTATTTTCCATCATCATCTCTCAAGATACACACTTAATCAACAATGGTAAAATTCACAAGCTTAAACAATTTCTTAAATTAGTCCTTGGGCTAGTTGTACTAACTTGTAACGATATCAAAAACATAAATATTATTAAAAACGGATCAAAATTCACTCGCCAATTGTGCATCGTATCTTGGCCAAATGTGAAAGATGAGAAATGGCTCCCCTTTTGCTTCATAATCGGCGGAGGAAGATGATGGAATTAAAAATAATGGCTTTTGTTTTATATAAATTAACTTTAATTACTAAATGGCAAAATTAAACTTAGTATTTAATTAAAATTTCAGTAATGCCAAGCCATTTCCATGCACTAACTAATTAATGTTCTATTTACCACATAAGGACTTCCATTTTTATGTTCTATAGCTATTTGACATCTTTAGATTATAAAATCCAACTTTTATGCTTTTTGTGATTCAGTCCTTTTTACCGAATTAAGCACTCAAATGATAAAATTTCTTCACGAAATTTTTACACAATCATAATATCAAACTATAGATATTAAAATAATAATAAAATAAAATTTTCAATGTCAGATTTGTGGTCCCAAAACCACTGTTCTGGTTTGACTAAAAATGGGCTGTTACAAATATGATTAATGTTATGGCAAGACTGACGAATAAGATGCTATGGTAAAAAAAGGTAAGTATGCAGTGATAATTAAAAGGAGTGCTAATGTATGTGATAGATGGAATTGATGAATAATTGGAAATGCTATGGTAAAAGTGAGAGCAGAAATGTAATGGCAATAATGATAGTGATTATTTGAATAGAATGTAAACAAAGAAATAAACAACTATATATGATGTGGGAAAGTTATTATGACAAAGAATAAGGATAGAGTGATGTTGATTCAGAAGGTCGGGATTACCAAGAATAGACCCTTACTGTCAGTAATGCCTTGGAAAATCATATCTACAAATTTCTATCGGCTTTTTAGATATATTGCATGGGTTCCTTATGTATGATCGTGACTCTATCTCTAGAATCGACTACAAATTTCTATCGAATACTTGTTCATTTCATTTAATGTTAATCAAACCAATCCGACCCTTCCGGAATTGGAATCAATTTTATAAGTATGCAAGTAGTCTTTTACATCCAGAGATCGTTTGTATTTTAAATAAGAAATAAGAACAATCAAATGAAACAGTAATGTAACACCCCAAACCCAGCCTAGACATTACGGGCGAATCTGATGTGCCACATCAAAGTGTCGTTCAAAAACAAATTTGTTGGTAAAAACTCATTTTATGTTTAAAATTTATTTTGTTTGTATTTAGCGAATCATTTCGACATAAGTTTCTCAAAATTTGAATTTGTTAACAAAAATTACGTACTCAAGTTAAAACCCCTTTTTGTTTTTAGTGCTTGAGGAAAAGTTCAGCAAGATTTCATTATTACCATTGGAAAACGTTAGCCCTAGTTGTTATTGTTCGTTTCAAAAACTGATCAAAACCGCGGGAGCTTTTTTGATTGAAAATCTTAAAGTTTAAAATGCATGTTTCTCTTTGAAAACTGTTATTATTTTTGAAAACCTATTTTTCCTTGTCTAGCAATTTCAAATAAGAAATCAACCCAATTACAAGTTAAATCCTCAAAAGGCCTTTTTACATAATCAAAACCAAATATAAGCAGTGTGTAATCCCTTATTAGTCAAACAGTAACCAGTATAAGCAGAACAGCTTGGGCCTAAGCCCTACTCAGAATCGGAACAGTCTGGGCTTTAGCCTTATTCAGGAACGGTGTGGGCTTAAGCCCATTACAGAAATTAGTATAGTGCAGTGATGAAACCCATCCCAATCCAGCCAACACACCACCCGTACCAACCAGCACACCATGTGGGGATTATATCGACCCACCCAGCCAACACACAAATATCATAACGAAGATGCTAACTGTAACGCAACAAGGCTGCTAACAACAGTAAACGTGGCAAGGCCACTAGAATCAGAATACGTGGCAGAGCCACTAGTATAGTACTTCCTCCATAACAGAAACCCAACCCCATGCAGAATGTTGTGACATAAATGTTACGTGAATGCAGTATGTCATACTCAGAATCAGTCGTATAAACATCATATACCCATCAATCAACCTACCACTAGGGTAAAATGGTCTTTCTATCAGTTAGGGGTAAAACGATAATTTTACCCCTCAGGGGTATTTTGGTTATTTACTAGTTGTGGCACATATAACAACCCTTTAGAAGGTCTATGGTCTTCTCGAACGACTCAGGCAACTTAAGTAGTCAAAATAGTGTAAATGGGCATAAGGCTCATCACTCGGCCCAAATGGGCCCACATGCTCATGTGGCCTGATAATCCCAAATCTAGTCACTGATACGCGATCCTCATAGCCCAATGGATCATTTGTCACTTATCGTGGATTTGATCCACATGGCCTTACAAGCCCATTGGGCCTACATGGCCCATCTCGACCTATCGAGGCCTATAACGACCTCAAACCCATGAGAATGCTTGTGGCGGCCTCTACGGTCCATCACCTTTGGTTTGAGGGCTCGGTTCACCACACAAGCATTCTCATGCTCGTGAGGCCTCAAATGACGAGATTTCGACTTTTCGGCTTTTGCCAATTTATAATGAAACATGGATGTGAATACACACATTTATGCAATGTTTGATAGTAACGATATCAGGTGTACGATTACACACCTTCTTCTGAAGCACGATGATATTAGAGCACCGAACCTACAAAGCATCGAGATTTTATGTTACTCACATCCCAAAAGACAATACTCGACTTATACCAAAACCAACACACCACCAAATATTACCTTGATTGAACGAGAAGGGGTTTTTCACTTGAACTATTACCCAAGACTAACTGCGATTTCCTCTTCTTAAAAACCCTGTATCACCAAATGTCATTAACAGACTACAGTACACATACAAGTGTTGAAGCAAGGGCACAGTCACTTACTAAGATTAAAATAGATCTAATCGGTCTTAAATCTCACTTAGAACCCCTATGACCGAATCCAAGTTATCACCATCACACTTCTAACAACCATTGATATCAAAATAGCATGTTAGAAACCATTAATCTAAAGACAGAAGGAGAAAGAATATGAAGGATTGCGTTACCATCTTCATTACTCACCAACAGAGAAGAAGGAAAAAAGAATTGGCCAAAGCACTTCTAGAGCACAAGAGTGAAATATTCGGCCTATCACCACTAGAGTGTTTGAGAAAGGACAAGGGGAGTAGCATTCGGTCAAAAGAAGAAAAGAAGAAGAGAATGGAAAGTGAAAAAAAAAAAGAAAAGGGAACGGGTTTGGCCTAGATTGGGATAAAAGAGGAAGAAGGGAGATGATCAATAGAACTCAAAGAATGAAACAAGAAAGGTTCGGCTAAAGAGAGGCAAACCCATAGCACAATGGGAAAGAGGAAATGAAAGGTTAGAGGATAAGAATAGTGTGATTCGGGAAAAGTGGAAGAAAAGAAGCTGAGAATAGGGGTTTCGGCACACAAAAAAAGCTTACACTAATCATATCTGAAAAGAGAATGAATGGTAACTTGTGAAATCGACACTAGAGAGAAAAGAAACCCAAAACACAAAAAGAACCAAAACTAGAAACGACCGAAAAAGAGTTTTGCACCTACCCATTCTTAAGTTGCCGTACCAACATTCCCTAAACCCCTTTAGTCGAATTTGCTCATACTAGCTACCAAATTCGGCTACAACTCTTCCCTTTTCCAACTCCACGATTTTCTCCCCTTATCTCTCCACCTTTTCCTCCTCTAAAACCCTAACAACCAACATCTTATCCCAAGATACATTCCCCTTTTTACCAAGTCTACAACAAACTTCATAGAGTTCAAATCCACCACAAAGACTTGCCACCCAAGTAGCAAAATAAAATTTCCTTGCTTACCATGGGATTCGAACTCTAGCTTACACAATAGCCATGTCATGCCAACACCTCTAGGCCACAAGCTCATTTGTGTCACAAAACAAACACAACTTAATATATGCCCTATAAGCTACTATCCATGTTCTATAAGAGCAAAAATCAAAATTTTGCTAGAGGCCAGACTTGAAGCCAGGCTTCCTAGAAACCCCCAAACACAACCAAAAATACTTAGCCAACAAAGAAAACATTGTATTTATGACAAAACTTGCAAAAACAAAGACCTTACATTTTTGGGGTGTTACAAGTAAAGTAAATTAGATATATACTGCAACCATAAAAACAGTTTAAGGTTTCATCAAAAGTAATCCAAACCCTGTGAGTTTTAGCTAATAGGCTGGGAAATAGAATTGCAATCCAAAACAACATCCAACACCATTTTCATCATTCAATACATAGAAGAACAAAGTAAGAAATACGGAAGACTTCAGGAAGACAACTTTTGTGTGTCCAGTTCACAGTCAAGCAGCATAGTGTCTTGTGATGGTTGAGGGGGACTTCTTTCATCTTCCTCTTTCCGTCTTTACTTAGTCGCTACCCTCTATCTTTTCCTAAGGCTCTCCACTATTGTCCGCCCTTTAGGGTTTCCTCTTTTGGCTATTTATAGTTATTTTTCCTAGGATAACTCTAACAACCCATTTTTATCTTTTCCTTTTTTTTTTTAAATTCTTTCTTCAACAACCTAAGATTATCTTCTCCTTTTTTAAATTATTTATTTTCTAGCATAAAACCAACAACCCAAGATTATCTTCTCCACCTTTTTAGGTAGACTTTTCCGGTACAGGTACAGTTGGGCTGAAACTGGTATGCATTGAGTGTTGACTCAGTTTTCTTGGCATTGTCACGGCATCCATGTTGACAAAATGTCCAACTCTTTTCCCTAACAAACCTTCACTCCTTTATTTCTTGTTCTTCGACCTACACTTGCCAAACCACCAAACATAGCCCTACCACAAACAATGAAAAGTACCTAATATTTAAACACAATCCAAGCTCCTAATAAAGTGATGAAAATATGAATGAAATGTCCTAAAAGGAAACTAAATGTACCTAAGTACAAGCAACTAGCTAGGTCTAAAGGTATGAAATATAACTCTTTTCATGATTGATCACACCTGCAAGCCTGAGTTATTGCTTGCCCTTAAGCAAAATACATATGAATGCATGAATGTTAGAATTATCGTAACAACATAATCATCTTTTGCAACGCCCCAAATTTTGGGCCTAGAAATATTTGGCCTTGAGTTTTGGGTCGGTTAAAAGGCGGCTTAAATAATTCAAATGTGTGATTTTGAAGTGTTTAGAGGGTACTGTGAAGTCTCGGGTTCAAGTTAGGCCATAGGAAAATTTTTAATTTTTAGCCTTAGTGGAACCCTGATCTAAGTGGTATGACTCTTAAATAAATCAAGGTAAAATAAGGCACAAAAAGGAGTGTGGTGTAGTGGCAAAGTGGCACTACTTAGGTGACAAGGAAGTGACGCCATAAAGGAAGCAAGGGGGTCCAAGGTTTAAGTTTTGGCTCTTGCAATTTATTTTGGTTTTTCTTTTAAATAAATTTGGAAGTGAGTAGGCAAGCTTTAAAGTTAAATGTGTTGGACTTATGACACAAAAGAGCTTGTGTCCTAGTGGTGGTGGCCTGGCATGGTTATTGAGAGGACTATGGTTCGAATCCCTTTACACGCAAAGGTTGATTATTTTGCTAATGCTTTAGTTTTGGGGGATTGGTGGAGAATCCCACAACGGGAAGCTAACATGAGAATAGGTGAGGAGCTGGCTTTAAATAGAGCAAACCATGAGGAGAGTAGGCATACCTTTCTTGGCTTATCCCTTTCACGTTGTGGCGTGTTCGTTTGGGTTAGGCGTTGGATCATTCGTTGATCTGTATGCCTTTGGGTCATGGTGGTGGTGACCGTAGTTGATCGACACACCCTCTGGGGAGTCAAGGGTGCAATTATTGTTGGCTTCTGGGCATAGCAGCGTTCAGGGTATGGATTAACTTTAGATACCTATCAGGTGTGTACTTCACCCTACTTTAGCTGTAGAACGGCATATGCCGGAATACCGAAATGGGCCATGTAGGCCTAATGGGCTCGTGGGCCCAAGTGGGCAAATTGTATGATTGTGTAGTAAATATTGGACTAGACTAGGTGAATCTTATATCTGTGGCTAGTTTTGGGCTAAAGGGCCGACCTGGGCCGAGAATGGGCCTTAGGCCCATTCGCAACGTTATCTCCGTTTAGAATACTTGAGTCGCTCGAGGCAGCTGTAGACATTCTGAAGGATTGATAAAATTACTGAAATACCCTTATAGGGTAGAATTGTTATAAAACCCTCGATTTGCAAAATTACAGAAATACCCTCAATTTGCAACATTACTGAATTACCCTCGATTTGTAAAATTACAAAAATACCCCCAATTTGCAAAATTACAGAAATAACCCTAATTTGTAAAAGTACTATTTTACCCCTAATTTGCAAAATTATCGTTTTACCCCTAATTTGTAAAGTTATCGTTTTACCGCTAATTTGTAAAGTTATCGTTTTACCCCTAATATGTAAAGTTACCATTTTACCCCTGATTTGTAAAGTTGTCGTTTTACCCCTGATTTCTAAAGTTACCATTTTACTTGTGATTAGTAAAGTTATCATTTTACCTTTGATTTGTTAGAATTACTATTTTACCCTCAGTTTACAAAATTACAGAAATACCCCAGTTTACAAATTACAGAAATACCCTAAATTTCAAAATTACTGAAATACCCCTTGTAACACCCTAAACCCGGCCTAGACATTAGGGCCAAATCTGGTGTGTCACATCACCTACATCTAACCATGTTACCTAGTTACTAAGATTAGGGTGAGCTCTGCCAAAACCGTGTTTGTTATTTTAAGAGAAATTCCTGATTGGCTTCATAAATGTCCTATTTACTACTGATCGTGAAAGGTTTATTTAAAAACGTGACTTTTGATACTCTTTAGAAAGTGCATTTAGTTTTGAAACCGTTCGTTTATCGTGTTATTTTGAAAACAAGTAAATCCGATTTCAAAAATAATTTATACAATATTATTCTTAAGTTACAACAAATTAAATACGTAAAGAACTAAAAACCCTAAAAATAAAATAAATAGAGCGGCCTTATTACAACCCAGAAACCAAAATAAAAATAATCTAAATAATGGAATAAAATATTTGAAAACTAGAAATTTAATCTTCGTGGCCACTCTGAATCCCTCCCAGCTCCAAGTCCACCAACTAGGGCTCACCTGCATGGGTGGAAAGAAAGGGGTGAGTTTGGAAAGCTCAGTGTGTATAGAATGCCCATCTTGAGCCCAAATCAACTCAAGCCCACTGGGCTGAAGCCCTATCCAGTCACAGTGTTAACTGGGCCGAAGCCCTATCCAGATACAGTAAACTGGGCCTTAGCCGTTTTTAGATAACAGTAAAGTCCATAGGCCCATTTCAGAACAGAATACATATTAACATTTATGCAAGCCCAACCCAGTCTAAATCCAACTGCTACACTCCACCCGTAGCTGCCCCACATACCATGTGGGGAATAACTCAACCCACCCAGCCCTACACTCCACAGTTGCAGCATAGCTACTTAGATATCAGTAAGTTGAGGCAAAGCCTCTAGTACGTGGTCAAGCCACTTTCAGTACTTCGTCCATCAATATCTCAGTCTCATGCAATAATAATAATAACATGGCATGCAGTAAACAGTAACAGTAAAACATGTATTTTGGTCACACTTAGCCTTAGGGGTATAACAGTCATTTTGCTCCTATGGGTAAAACAGTAATTTTCCACCTATAAAAGTATTTCAGTAATTTTATCAGTTTCCTAGGGTTTTATATAGATTTCAGTCATTATTAACCCAATTTTCATCTTAGCAGTTTATTTAACTCGTTCTAACAATTTTTAGCCATCGGGCCCTAAAACCCCTAATGGGCCCTACAGTTTCTATTAGCTATTTAAGCCCATTTAGTCCAGATTTTAAGATCAATTTATCAGTTTAGGCAGTTTTGAACCTACAACTATCAGTACACCTTAATTACCCGTTTAACCCATATGGGCCCGTAAGCCTATTGGGCCCATTTGCAGCCCATCGAGGCCCAATTATCGAAGTATACGAAAATTCACACGCGACTAGCTTACCACTTTCTGATTTTAGATCTAACGATTTCTAAACGTCTTGTGAGCATTCGTACACTCACAAGCCCACGAAATGTCAGAATTTTGGCATTTCGGCTTTTACCGAATTAAACTATGAGAGGGTGTTCGATACACACCTGATTCGCGACGACTGCTAATAGATCCCCCACGATATCTTACAATCGATTACCATAACTTTTAGTTTACAAATCTGTATAACCAATCTCAATGTTCACTTACCATATTCGGCCAATGCCCCTAAGGCCCTCAAAATCTTACCTTTGCTGAGAACCGATGACTAGATCTAGATCTAGTCATTCCAAAGATCCAAGCCCTCGTCAGTAGTCTTTGAATCACACTAACACCAAAAAAAACCGATTAATACAACCCCTTAGAGTCTTAAGCCCCAATCGACAGCCTCCCTAAACTCTAGGGACTTTGGCTTTTTCTAAATCACAAAATAAGAAAAGATCTGAGGTGATGAGCACTTACCACGGATTCCCCTTCTGTTTCTACTCAGATTTGATGCAGATCTAGCCCCAAAACGATAGTAGAACTCGAATCCAGGAGATCTAAAGTTTTAGCTATGGACTCCTAAGGATGTGGCATTTTCGACTTTTCTGACTGGTGAAGAAGATAATGATTTGGGGTAGTAGTTTTAGAGTGGTGTTGCTGATAAGTACTAAGGGTTTCGAGAAGGTGGAAATCGATCAAAGGGGATGAAAATAATGGAGGGTTTCTGGCTTGGAGAAATCGGTACAAGTAGCAATGGTTTCGAGATTTTAGCTTTTATGGCATTCGGCTATGGTGGCTTGAAAAAGAATAGGATCGATAGAGGGAGTGAGGTGAGTGGTAGGGATATTTGGCTAGAGAAGAAACAAAAAGGAAAAGAAAAGAATGAAGGAGAGGGGAAGAAGAAGAAGAAAAAATCGGCACAGAGGGGGGTGTACTTTGCGTTTCGGCTTTTGGCTACACTAAGAGGTGAATGAAAGAAAAAGATGAACACTCTAGGTGGCTAACCCTAATTCTCCAAGACAGAAACGAAAAGAAACTAAACCTAATCATCACTAAAGCAATCAGCCCAACCTCCCCAAGGCCCTAGCCGATTCTACTTAAGTCAATCACATGCCTGACACATGCCTAGAAATTAAAAGTAACCATACACTTACCTTGTGACTTGAACTCAGGCTCTCTACCCTCATCCACACGCCACTTTTTTAGGAGTTTAGTGGCGCCACCTTGCCACTTTACCAAGACCCTATTTGTGTCATATTTTACGAAGTTTTTCTTAAAAGCCCACTTAACCAAGTCTCCTATTCACTTAAAATCCAAACTTGATATTTTACCGGGTTTTAACTTAGGCTTGGGCCTTCTCAAGGCCCACAACACATTTATACACAATTCCAGTACCTAGAACACCAAAATTTTAAAATTCACCAAAAATTACAGAAACCCGAAAAATCCCGAAAATCAGGGCATTACAACTCTACCCCCTTAAAGAAATTTCAGCCTTGAAATTTACCTGATCCAAATAATTGAGGGTATTGTTGACGCATAGTCTCTTCTGGCTCCTAAGTAGCCTCTTCCCTTCCATGATTGCGCTACAGTACTTTTACCAATGGAACTGACTTCCTCTTTAAAACTTTAGCCTCTCGATCCAGAATTTGCACGGGTTCCTCCCCAAAGGTCAAATCCGTTTTTACCTCAATTTCTTCCACTGGTATAATATGTGACGGATCTGATCTACACTATCTTAGCATGGATACATGAAAGACGTCATGGATTCAATCCAACTCCGGTGGTAACTCCAACTGATACGCCACTGGCCCTACCTGTTTAAGAACCCGATAAGGTCCTATAAACCGCAGACTCAGTTTGCCTTTGTTGCCAAACCTCAAAAACTTCTTCCAAGGTGAAACCTCCAAGAAAACCATATCCCCAACAGTGAATTCAATCTCTTTACGCTTCAGATTCACATACGACTTCTGTCTATCAGAGGCCTCATTTAACCGATCCCTGATCAACTTAACTTTACTCTCAGTATCTGCCACTAATTCCGGTCCAAGAAATTGTCGCTCTCCTAACTCCGTCCAACATGTAGGCGTACGACATCTTCGCCCATAAAGTGCCTCATATAGAGCCATTTGAATGCTCGCTTGATAACTGTTGTTGTACGTAAACTCCGCTAATGGCAAGTAGTCCTCCCAGCTACCTCAAAAGTCGATGACACAACCTCTTAACATATCCTCCAGAACCTGAATAACCCTTTCCGACTATCCATCTGTCTGAGGGTGAAAAGCAGTGCTGAAGTCCAATCATGTACCCAACGCCTCATGCAACTTCTGCCAAAATCGAGATATGAACCTGGGTCTCAATCAGAAATAATCGAAACTGGCACCTCATGCACTCGCACTATCTCCGCCACATACAACTTGGCCAACTTCTAAAGTGAGTAATCGGTACGGACAGGTATGAAATGGGCAAATTTCGTTAACCTATCTACAATCACCCACATAAAATCTTTATTGGAGGGTGTCAAAGATAGCCCACTCATGAAATCCATAGTTACTCTCTCCCACTTCCAGAGTGGAATTTTCACCGGTTGAAGCAACCCAGAAGGTAGTTGGTGCTCAGCTTTAACTTGCTGGCACGTCAGACATTTCCCAACAAAGTCAGTCACCTCTCTTTTTAAACCAGGCCACTAGTACACCTCTTGCAAATCTCTATACAACTTATTCCTCCAGGATGCATAGCACAAGATCCACCATGAGCCTCTTTTAGAATTGACTGCCTCAATTCAGAATCCTTTGCAATACAAATCCTTCCACAAAAGTAGAGAACTCCATCAGTATTCAGTCAAAAATCTGAATTCTCTCCATTCTCAGCTTGCTGAAATCGAGGAAACAATGAATTATCCTTTAACTGTTTCTCCTTAATCTGCTCAGTCCAAACTGGTCGTATTTGCAATTCTGCTAACAGACTTCCATCGTCGTACAGACTCAAACGAGCAAACATAGCTCTCAAATCAGCAACAACCGTTCGACTCAAAGCATCAGCCACCACATTAGCCTTGCCTGGGTGGTTCTCAATCGAACAGTCGTAATCCTTAAGCAACTCTATCCATCTTCGTTGCTTAAGGTTTAACTCCTTTTGAGTCAATAGATACTTTAGACTTTTATGATCTGTGCAGATAATACACCTTTCTCCATACAAATAGTGTCTCCAAATTTTCAACGCGAAGACCACTGTGGCCAACTCTAAATCATGTGTAGGGTAATTCGCTTCGTGAGGCTTAAGCTGTCATGAAGCATAAACAACCACCTTACCCTCTTGCATCAGTATGCATCCTAATCCCATATGTGATGCATCGCTGTATACAGTGAAGTTCTTTCCAAACTCTGGTTGAATCAACACTGGCGCCTCAGTCAAAACCTTTGTCAGCTTATCGAAAGCCTCTTGTTGTTTCTCAGTCCAAACAAATGCTACTCCTTTCCTAAACAATTTCATCAACGGTGCAGCAATCAGAGAAAATCCCTCTACGAACCTTCTGTAATAGCCTGCCAGACCCAAAAAACTCTGCATTTTTGATACTGACCTCGGTGGCTTCCATTCTAAAACTGCCTGAATTTTCCATGGATCTATTCTAATTCCTTCAGCAGAAACAACATGCCCCAAAAAAGTCACGTCTCGCAACCAAAATTCACACTTACTGAACTTCACATAGAGTTGCTTCTCTCTCAATGCTTGCAGCACAATACTTAGATGCTCATCATGCTTCTCCTCAGTTTCAGAATATACCAGAATATCATCGATAAAGACGGCCATGAATCGATCCAAGTAGGGTTGGAACACTCGATTCATCAGATCCATAAAAGCTGCAGGTGCGTTCGTCAACCCAAATGGCGTAATCGGAAACTCTTAGTGACCATATCAAGTCCTGAATGTTGTCTTGTCAATATCCACCTCCTTTACCCTTAGTTGATGATATCTAGATCAAATATCAATCTTGGAAAATACTGAAGCTCCACTAAGCTGATCGAACAGGTCATTGATCATTGGCAGTGGGTACTTGTTCTTTATCGTCAGTTTGTTCAACTGGCTATAATCGATGCACATACGCATCGTCCCATCCTTCTTCTTCACAAACAACACAGGTGCTCCCCTTGGAGACACACTTGGTCTAATGAAGCCTCTATCCAACAACTCTTGGATTTGAGCTTTCAGTTCCACCAACTCCTTTGGTGCCATCCTATAGGGTGCGATGGACACTGGAGCCATTCCAGGCAACAAATAAATCCTAAACTCAACTTCTCGATTCGGAGGTAATCTAGGAAGCTCCTCTAGGAAAACATCTTGAAATTCCCTAACAGTTCTGACGGTCCCCACAGTAAGATCCTCAGTTTCAGCTTAACTTATGAAAATCAGGTATGCCTCACATCCTTTGCGAATCAATTTCTCAGCCCTTAAAGCTGATACCACATTGGACAAGTAATCCCTTCGTTCTCCAATAACCATTACCTCTTCATCCTCGATAGTCCTTAACACTATCCTCTTAGCTGCACAACCCAAAGTTGCCCTATGCTTGGCCAACCAATCCATTCCTAAGATTAGATCAAACACTGCAAATGGTAACTCCATCAAGTCTCCAGCAAAGATCCTACCTTGAGTCTCTAAAGGCACCTCCCTAAAGAGTTTATCTACCCTAACTGAGTGACCCAGTGGACTAACCATAGTTACCCCACTCACAGTTTCCTCAAAATGCACACCCAACGACCCAAAAATGTCACATGCAACATACGAATGGGTTGATCCCACATCTATCAGAGCAGTATAGGGTACGCTAGAGATAAAAAACGTACCAGTTATGACATCAGGTGCATCACCCTCGTCTCAGCGACGAGTAGCATAAACCAGAGCTGGTTACCGAGCCTTAGTATTACCAGCACCCCTGCCAAGTGCTCCACGTCCACGGTCGTTGCCACCTCGACCTTGTCTACGACCTCTTGGCGACGGCGGTCCACCTCGCATTGATTGAACGGCCCATTGTTCAGCAACTTGAGTCTGGGCTGGCCTCCTAGGACAATCCTTAATCCTATGTTCCTTTGACCCACAATAAAGACATGCCCCAGTACGTTTCCGGTGCTCTCCCAGATGCACTTTACCACAGTCCCCGCAAGCCTGAGGTCTAACTGCGTTCACCGGAACTGCTCGAACTGGTTCTTCCACCCTAGCTCTCTTAACATTCTAATTTGTAGCACCAGCTGGTCCAGAATCTCTCCTGAATCAGTTTCGATCCCTATCATGGTTCTTTTATTCAGCTTGCTTTACCTTTTCGGCTGTCTTAGCCTTCTCTACCAGTGTAGTAAAATTGCACTCTCTCTGCGGAGCTATCAGTACCCTTAACTCATCCCTGAGGCCATCCTCAAAGCGAACACTGCGCTCGTACTCAGTAGCAACAATTCCGCTGGCATACTCAACCTCAGAAACTCTGCCTCATACTCAGCAACTGACCTACTTCCTTAGGTCAGGTTCAGAAATTCCTTCCTACGCGCATCCACATAGCTGGCGCCGACGTATTTGCCCTTGAAAACTGTCTTAAATAAGTCCCAGGTTACCCGCTCAGTTGGGGTACTCTCTCTCACAGTAATCCACCATTGGTATGCTTCGTCTCGCAGCAGAGACATTGCTCTCTTCAGCTTTTGCTCCATCGAGCAATCTAGGTCTTTTCGTAGCTTTCAGCCAATACTCAGCTACGTTTGGGTCTACTCCAGATACGCCCCTAAAAACCTCTGCTCTGTTAGCCTAGAGTCGCTCAAAAATGGACCCTCTATTTATAGGCCCGACATTAGCCCCAGCAACCTTTTCCAAAACCTTCAACATAGCTTGGGACAGGGTGTCATCCCCTGTGACCCGATTGTGTGGCCTATTTTAGCTACCGGTGGTAGTCGTGCCACACTAGCTGGCATGTGCTCCAAAGATGAAGACCCAGCTTGTGCACTACCTTGGCCACATCCTCGGTGTAGCACCTCAAACCCGGACGATACGTTATGGCCAAATCTGGTATGCTACATCACTTAAACTAACTAACGTAGCCTAGTTACTAAGTCTAATGATGAATTTTGTAAAACAATGCTTTAGAATTTAGTAAAACTCCCAGTTCCTTTGGCAATTAACTTAATCTCTATCCAATTTGTTAAACGACTAACTTCTTTGTTATTATTACCTTGGCTAGCCGCTTATACTGGAAAGTTGGTTTTGAAAACTTTGGTTTAATTTTGAAAATCGTGTGTCATTGTTGATGAAGTAAATCATAAATAAAAGAAATAAAACCCCAAATAAAATAGTTAAAGTGGCCTTATTACAACCCCAAAACGATGGTGAAACGAGTAATTAAAAATGTAAAATAATAAAGATAGTTTAAAACCAAGTTCAGTCTTCGTGGCCACTCTGAATACCTCCCAACTCCAAGTTCGCGAACTAGGGCTCACCTGCAAGGATGGAAACGAAAAGGGTGAGTTTGGAAAACTCAGTGCGTGCAGAAGCCCATCCAAAGCCCAAGTCAACTCAAGCCCATTAGGCCTAAGCTTAAACCAGTCACCGTCAGATACTGGGCTGAAGCCCTATTCAGATAACAGTAAACTGGGCCGTGGCCCTATTCAGATAGTAGTATGGCCCATAGGCCCAGAACAAAACAGTACATAATATCAGCATACATGCAAGCCCATATCATGTGGAGAGACTACTCGACCCACCCAACTGTTACACAACACCCGTACCAGCCAACACACCATGTGGGGAATAACTCAACCCACCCAGCCCACACACCACAGTCGCAGCATAGCTGTTCAGAGAAACAGAATAACGAGGCAAAGCCTCTTTCAGAAAACAGTACGAAGCATAGCCCCTTTTCAGAAAACGTGGCGGTGCCACTCATATTTCCTCCAATATCAACCCAACCCATGCAACAGATATATAACATAGCATGTAGTAACAGTAACAGTCAAATTAAGCAGTACAGTTGATTCTAGCCCTAGGGTATATGGTAATTTTACACCAAGGGGTAAAATAGTAATTTCTCACCCTAAGGGTATTTCAGTCATTTCCACTTTTATTACCAGTTTTAAGCGTATTACAGTCATTAACAGTCATTATTTTCGTCTTAGCAGTCATCCCAACAGTCTTTAGCAGTTTTAGTTAGTAGGCCCTAAAACCCCTAATGGCTCCTAAAGTGTCATCTAGCAGTTCAAGCCCATTTAGGCTATGTTCCATAACTAGTTACCCATTTTAGCAGTTTTAACTGTCTTTCTGTTCGTTTTACTTCTTCAGCTATTTTAGCTTTCTCAACCAAAGTAGCAAAGTTACGCTCCTTCTGTGGAGCAATCAGCACCCTCAGTTCATCCCTCAGACCACCCTCGAAGCACACGCTACGCTCAAACTCAGTAGCAACTATCCCAGAAGCATACCGGCTCAGCCTCAGAAACTCAGCCTCATACTCAGATACTGTCCTACCTCCCTGAACCAAATTCAAGAATTCCTTCCGGCGGGCGTCCACATAGCTAGCCCCAACATATTTCCCTTTAAAGGCTGTCTTAAATAGCTCCCAAGTTACCTCACCAGCTGAAGTTCCATCTCTTACTGTGAGCCACCACTGATAGGCTTTATCTCTAAGCAACGATACAGCTCCCTTTAGCTTCTGCTCCACAGAGCAGTCCAGATCATCCATGATTCGCTCTGTGGCCTCCAACCAATATTCGGCCACATTTGGGGCCACTCTAGATACGCCTATAAAGAATTCTGCTCCATTAGCCCGGAGTCGTTCAGAGATAGATACCCGGAATCCATTACCGGTACTTGCCCCAGCAACCCTTTCCAGAACTCGTAGCATTGCTTGTGATAGGGCGTCATCCCCTACACCCCGATCATGAGACTCCACCTCCGTTGCCGGTGGTATCGATACGTCAGCTGCTGGTGCATGACCCGAAGATAAAGATTCAGCTCGTGCACTACCTCGGCCACGTCCACGGCCCTTACCACGAGCTGCTCGCGTACGCATTTCGTATTATCTGTTTTTAAAAATTTTATGAGTCAGATTAATATTCCAGTGTTTATTATAGATGTCTTATGAATAAGTAGGATTTCAGAGTTTTTTTTCTTTCGCGGTCGCCTAGCTACAATCTCAGTCTACTTATCAAGGTTTCCATAGTTTCAGTAATATCCTAACTAAAGTATCATAACAGAGTCCATATAATCAGAATTATAGAATTATTCAGAAAAGTTTAAAAAACTTACAGGCTTGGGCCGGAGATTCGGTGTGCCACTCTTTTGAAAGATTACAAAGGAAACTTAATTTATTGTTTGAAAATAAATCAGTTATGCACGAAAGAAGTTCATCAAAACAAATTCCAATTAATTTTGAAAACACTTGTTAAAAACATGATCTTTCGAAAATCTTTGTTTTGATTGTTTGAAAAGTTCCATTTTTAGACCCGATCCACAACCGAGTTGTTGCAACTGGGCTCTGATACCACTAAACGTAACACCCCAAACCCGGCCTAGACGTTATGACCAGATCTGGTGTGTCACATGAACCTATAACTAAGTTTACGACCTTTTTCTTGTTGTGACTTAGGTGATATTAAAATAGCAAGTTTGTGAAAAGTCATATTGTTAAGCCTTTAGATTATCCATATTTTGAACTAGTTGAGTTTTGAAAACGTTCTTAAGAATTTGAAAACCCGCGCAGCCTATGACTAACAGTTTCTATAAAGTATGAATTATACCATTATTAAAAACGAAACCAATAAAGAAATTTAAATAGCGGCCTTATTACAATTAAAACCCTAAAAATAGCATAATAAAATACTTAAAATGAAAAGAAAACCGAATTTGCAGATGCTGTGGCCACTCCGAATCTCTCACAGCTCCAAGCCCACTATGGTTGAGGGTTACCTGCAGAGATGAAATTAAAGGGGGTGAGTTTGATAACTCAGCGTGCAATATAATCTCAACCATAGGCCAAAACAGATCAAGCCTCAGAATCAGATAAATTGGGCCTTAGCCCATTAAAGAAATCAGGTTAAGACCATAGGCCCATAACAGATACAGATCAGATATATTATGCAGATAGAAAACCCAACCCAGATCCATCCATAACACCCCCGTACCAGCCTTACACCATGTGGGGAGACTACTCGACCCACCCAACCGCTACACACCACAGAAATTTACAGCGAGGCTGCCAGATATTGTGACGAGGTCACCAGATACAGATATTGTGGCGAGGCCACCAAAACAGATATATATATGTGGCGAGGCCACCAGAACAGATATATACGTGGTGATGCCACCAGATTGCAGCGAGGCTGTCAGAACAGATATATATATGTGGCGAGGCCACCAGATTGCAGCGAGGCTGCCAGAACGCTTCCTCCATCATAAACCCAAACCCCATGCAACAGATATCATGATATGGCATATAACATACAAAATCTCATGCATCAGATATATTCGTATATTATGAGACAAGATATACAGAAACAGATAGTCATACATTTCATACAGAGTTTGCCCTAGGGGTATAAAGGTCATTTTACACCTAGGGGTAAAATGGTAATTTTCCATACTTAGGGGTGTTTTAGTCTTTTTCCAGATTTTTCGAGAATTTTATGCATGTCCAAGTAATTACTAGTCAAATTATGCCTACAGAAGTCCATTTAACCTTAGTTCCCTATTTTACCCTTTTTAGCCCAAAACCCTAATGGGCCTTACTAAATCCATTGAGTCTGTTAAACCTTAATTCTTATGCTCAGATTACCATTTAACCGACTTATTAGTATTATTCCACCAGAATACCTTTAACGATACTTTTACCATTTTGGGCTCGGAAGCCCATTGGGCCTATCTTGGCCCATCGAAGCCCAACTTACCAAAACATTCAGAATTGCACCTTCTGCAATTCCTCCACCACCGAATTCATGGTTAACCCTAACAGAGTAAACGATTACTCTTAAGTATTGCACGAATGCATTTTCGGTCACTTTCAACCAGTTGTCGGTCACTTTACGGTCATTACGGCTTTTACCACTTTAGTCTAAAAGTTGGGATTAGTTACACACCTGTTAACTGTCAAAACCGTTGACGAAATCCACGAACGAAAACCTATCGTTAATCACCTTAATGTTAGTTTAATAATCTTCAATCATTAAACCAAAATCTCATTACTATAATCTGCTAACATGGCCTAACATTGAAATCTTACCCCTTTTTGTCGATTAGAAAAATAGACTAAGTCTATGAGCCCAACTGTGCCACCCTTCGAATCCTTGCAAGCTGCCCCTTTTGTCTACGCTAGCACAACAACATCAAAGAAAGAGACCATAAGTGTCTTAGTCCAACGATAGCCACCCTCACAAGGGTTTCAACTTAAACCTTAATTAGAGATTTAACGGAAGAACTAGATTGAGTACTTACCAAAGTGCTAATCGGTTCAAGAAGTGTCTCTAAGTGCCCTCTTAATCACGATCTAAGTAAAAGAAAGAAAGAATTGAGAGTAGAGAGGATTCGGCCAAGCACAATGAGGGTTTCGGCTTATGGAAGGTTTAGAAGAAGAAGAATGAGAGTAATCGGTTTTGACAAAAAGAAATCGGCATAGAGATTTCGGTCAAGAGTCTGTCGACAAAGGGTTGAAGAAGAGAAGTAAAAGAAAGCTTTGTTTGCTTTGGCAAGGATAGGAGACAACAGTGTAGGTTTCGGTTTACGAGTGCGAGATGAGAAGGAGATGAAAATAGGAGGAGAAGAAGAAGAATAACAAAAGTATTTTCGGTCTGAAGAAAGAAATCGGCAGGGGGTCTTTTGGGGTGTAAGATTCGACTACTTGATTAGAAAAGTAGAAAAAAAACAGAAGGGTGCCCTAATGTACCTACTAGAAACGGCACGAGAAGAGAAAATGCAAAAACCTAAGGAAAATCGGCACATAAGCTCCCAATTGCCGAAAAATGCCTTACCCAACTTGAATTGCCGATTCTTTACCATGGAGAGTCCCTTGGCTGGCCACTTTCATTCAAATTCAAAAGTCCTTAATTTGCTCCTTGATTCACTCCTATGACCGATTCAAATTTCACCCTAAGTAGAGTTCAACTCTGCTTCAAACTCTTACCTGTTCAAACACAAAAATTAAACACCACACATGCTCACTCTGGGACTTGAACCTTAGACCTCCAAGCTCACTTAGGTGCCACTTTTGTAGCTCCTAAGTGGCGTCATATTGCCACTCCACCACTAGCCAGTTTATGCCTTATTTGACAGATATTTTCTTATAACACCTACCTTCCAGAGACCCCTATCTCCTAAGTCAAAAATACAAAATTTCGCCGAGTTTTTAACCAACACCTGGGCCTTCCATAGGCCCATTAATACTCCCCAAACAAGCATTACACAACCAAATACCCAAGTTCAAACATTTTGTCAGATGAACAATAACTCCAAGAAAGACCCGAAATTTAGGGCGTTACAACTCTACCCTCCTTAAAAAAATTTCGTCCTCGAAATTTACCTTATTCAAACAAATGGGGATATTGCTGATGCATTGCCTCCTCTGGTTCCCAAGTACCTTCCTCTCTGCCATGATTACGCGAAAGTACCTTTACCAATAGAACCGACTTTATCCTTAGAACCTTCACGTCTCAATCCAGAATCTGCACAGGCTCCTCCTCGAAAGTCAAATCAGGCTGTACTTCCACTTCTGCAACTGGTAGGATATGGGTAGGGTCAGAATGATATCGTCTTAGCATAGATACGTGAAACACATCATGGATTCTATTTAGCTCTGGAGGTAATTCCAACTGATACGCTACCGGACCTACTCGCTTAAGAACTCAATAAGGCCCAGTAAACCGCGGACTTAGCTTACCTTTCCTACCAAATCTTAGTATCTTCTTCCAAGGCGAAACCTTTAGAAAGACCATGTCACCCACTAAGTACTCAATCTCCTTACGCTTGAAATCTGCATAAGACTTCTGCTGATCAGATGCCTCTTTTAACTGATCCCTAATCACCTTGACCTTCTCTTCAGTCTCTGCTACCAATTCCGGTCCAAGAACTTGCCGCTCGCCCAGCTCAGTCCAACAACTAGGTGAACGACACTTACGCCCATATAGTGCCTCATAAGGTGCCATACGGATGCTAGCCTGGTAACTGTTATTATACGCAAACTCTGCTAACGGTAGATAATCCTCCCAACTCCTCGAAAGTCGATAACACATCCCCTCAACATATCCTCCAAAATCTAAATAACCCTTTCTGACTGACCATCAGTCTAAGGATGAAAAGCAGTGCTAAAGTTCAGTCACGTTCCCAACGCCGGATGAAAAGCAGTGCTAAAGTTCAGTCACGTTCCCAACGCCTCATGCAACTTTTGCCAGAACCGAGATGTGAATCTAGGATCTCGATCTGAAATGATAGACACTGGCACCCCATGCAGTCGTACAATCTCTGCTACATATAATTTGGCTAACTTCTGAAGGGGATAATCAGTACATACAGGGATGAAATGAGCAGATTTAGTCAACCTATCCACAATCACCCAAATTGAGTCCTTCTTCGACGGCGTCAAGGGCAACCCACTCACAAAATCCATGGTCACCATCTCCCATTTCCACAGTGGTACTTTCACTGGTTGCAGAAGTCCAGAAGGTAACTGATGTTCAGCTTTCACCTGCTGACAAGTCAGACATTTCCCCACGAATTCTGTTACCTCTCGTTTTAGCCTAGGCCACCAATATAGTTCCTTTAAGTCATGATACATCTTATTACCTCCAGGATGCATAGCACACAGTCTTCTATGGGCCTCAGTTAAAATTGCTTACCTCAACTCAGAGTCTTTAGGAATACAAACTCTACCTCGGAAACATAGAACTCCTTCATTGTTAAGTCCAAACTCAGAAGTATTCCCATCCTTAATCTGCTGAAATCGAGAACCCAGAGACTCATCCCTCAACTGCTTTTCTTTAATCTCCTCCATCCAGGTTGGCCTTACTTGTAGTTCTGCTAACAGACTACCGTCATCATACAGACTCAATCGGGAAAACATCGCTCTCAGATCAGATATAGTTCTACGACTTAGGGCATCAGCCACCACATTAGCTTTACCTAGATGATACTTGATCGCACAATCATAATCCTTAAGCAACTCTAACCATCTCCGTTGCCTAAGGTTCAGCTCCTTCTGAGTCAGCAAGTACTTAAGACTCTTATGATCTGTGTATATAATACACCTTTCTCCATACAGGTAATGTCTCCAAATCTTATGGGCAAAGATTACTGCCGCCAACTCCAGATCATGGGTAGGATAGTTCACTTCATGAGGTTTAAGCTGCCGCAATGCATATGCAACCACTTTACCTTCTTGCATCAGCACATAGCCTAACCCAACATGTGATGCGTCACTGTACACGGTAAAATCCTTTCCAGACTCTGGCTGAATCAATATAGGTGCCTCGGTTAGAACCTTTTTCAGTTTCTCAAAAGCTTCCTGCTGCTGCTCGGTCCAAATAAATGGTACTCCTTTCCTTATGAGTTTTGTCAACGGTGCTGCCATCACAGAAAATCCTTCCACGAACCTTCTATAGTACCCAGCTAAACCCAGAAAACTTCAAATTTCCACCACTGATTTTGGTGGTTTCCATACCAGAATTGCTTCAATCTTTCGAGGGTCCACCTTAATCCCCTCAGTAGAAACAACATGCCCCAAGAAAGTTACCTCTCTCAACCAGAACTCACACTTACTGAATTTCGCATAAAGCTCCTTTTCCCTTAACACTTGCAGCACCACACGGAGATGCTCATCATGCTTCTCCTCAGATTCAGAATAGACCAAAATATCGTCGATAAATACGACTACAAAATGATCTAAGTATGGCTGAAACACTCGATTCATCAGATCCATAAATGCTGCAGGTGCATTGGTCAGCCCAAATGGCATAACCAAGAACTCATAATGACCATACCGAGTTCTGAATGCTGTCTTGTGGATATCCACCTCTTTCACCCTTAACTGATGGTACCCAGATCGAAGGTCGATTTTAGAAAATACTGAAGCTCCTCGAAGCTGGTCAAATAAGTCATCAATCCTTGGCAACAGGTACTTAATCTTAATCGTCAGTTTGTTCAACTGCCGATAATCGATGCACATTCGCATTGACCCATCTCTCTTCTTGACGAACAACACTAGTGCTCCCCACGGAGACACACTTGGCCTAATAAAGCCTCTATCCAACAGTTCTTGAATTTGAGCTTTCAGCTCAACCAACTCCTTTGGTGCCATCCTATAAGGTGCAATGGACACTGGTGCCGTACCAGGCAACAAGTCGATCCCAAACTCAACCTCTCGATTCGGAGGTAATCCTGGAAGCTCTTCAAGAAACACATCTTGAAAATCGCTAACAGTCCTAACTTTGTCCACAATCAGTTCCTCAGTTTTTGCTTGACTTATGGATGCCAAATAAGCCTCGCATCCTTTTCGAATCCATTTCTCGGCTCTTAATGCCGACCCATATTGGACAAATAATCTCTACATTCACCTATCACCATAACCTCCTCATCCTCTGCGGTCTTTAATCTCATTCGCTTAGCAGCACAATCCAGAGTAGCCCTATGCTTAACAAGCCAATCCATTCCCAAGATAAGATCAAATTCTCTGAAAGGTAGCTCCATCAAGTCTCCAGAAAAGATTTTTCCTTGAGTCTCTATAGGCACATCTCTATACAGTTTATCTACCCTAACCGAGTGACCAAAAGGACTTAGTACAGATACCCCACTCACTGTTTCCTCAGAGCGCACACCCAGCAGCCCAGATATAGCATATGCAACATAAGAATGGGTAGATCCAACATCTATCAACGCAGTGTATGGGATACCAGAAATCAAGAACGTACCGGTAATGACGTCAGGAGCATCACCCTCCTCTCGGCGACGAGCTGCATACACCAACGCTGGCTGACGAGCCTCAGTAAAACCAGTACCCCTGCAAGGTGCTCCTTGTCCCCGACCATTACCATTTCTACCTCTGCCTTGTCCACGACCCCTCGGAGCTAGTGGTCCACCCCTCACTGGTTGAGCAACCCTCTGATCCATAACTTGTCCCTGATCTAGTTCTTCGGGACAGTCCTTGACCCTATGCTCCATCTATCCACATCGAAAACAAGCTCCAGAACGTTTCCGACACTCGCCCATATGTATCTTACCACAACTCCTACAACCCTGCGGTCGAACAATGTTCATGGGTACTGCTCGCACTGGCTCTGCCACTCGTGCTCTCTTAACATTCCAGTTGGCCCCACCTGATGGTCCAGAATCCCTCCGGAAGCGGTTCCTATCCTTTTGCGATTCTGTCTTTTTGTCCGTTTTACTTCTTCAGCTATTTTAGCTTTCTCAACCAAAGCAGCAAAGTTACGCTCCTTCTGTGGAGCAATCAACACCCTCAGTTCATTCCTCAGACCATCCTCGAAGCACACGCTACGCTCATACTCAATAGCAACTATCCTAGAAGTCAGCCTCAGAAACTCAGCGTCATACTCAGATACTGTCCTACCTCCCTGAACCAAATTCAAGAATTCCTTCCGGCTGGCGTCCACATAGCTAGCCCCAACATATTTCCCCTTAAAGGCTGTCTTAAATAGCTCCCAAGTTACCTCACCAGCTGAAGTTCCATCTCTCACTGTGAGCCACCACTGATAGGCTTCATCTCTAAGCAACGATACAGCTCCCTTCTGTGACAGCCTTAAAGCGACCCTAGTCGGAATGTGGTTTCGGGACCACAAAACCGAGGCATAAAATATATTTAATGTTCATTTAGATGCCTATAATATGTGTTAATTCATGTGTGACATGTTTGGTGTGTCAATTTAGAGTTATAAATTTGAATTTCACTTAAAAGGGCTTAGTTGTGAACTTTGAAAGTAAACTAGCTAGATGTGTGATGACTAATAAATGCATGCATGCAAAATAAGGGACTTGCATGTCAAATTACCCACTTTTATGATAGTGGATGATAATGATGACCTAGTTTGTCATTTTGTGCTTTGTTTGTTGCTAATTAATAATAATAATGATGAAAATAAATTTGTTTATATTAAATAAAATAAGTTGTCATACAATAGAAATAATATAGTTAATAAAATAAGAAAAAGATGGTAAAAACAATATTTTTGTTCATCTTTTTCCCTTCATTGCCGAATTTGACTAAGGAAGAAGAGAAATAGGGTTCAAGCAATTTGGTTGGGAGAAATCTTGATTAAGGTACAATTTCTAGATGATTTTCTTTGCATTTCATGAAATCTAGTTGGTTTTGAAGCTCTCTACTTGTCCATGTTTGAATTTCTTGAGCCCTAAGTGCTAGAAACATTCGGTCATGATGCATGTCTTCTTGGGTGATGTTTTGTTAGATTTTCCTTATTTTGAAGATGATTACTAAGGGAGATTGAGCTTCATAAACATGAAATCTTTGAGTGGTAAGCAAGATGAGGTGTTCGGCTATATAAGCAAAGATGGGAGAGTTGTACTTCCCTTGATGCTTGTGCTAAATAATGGATTATGGGTGTTGTTTGAGCTAGTCTAAGGGTCCTCTCATTGGTTTAATGTGAAAAATCCCTTGTGCCTTCAAGGACAAAGGCATTCGGCAATGTCAATCTTTGGTTAGGGAGTCTTGTTTTGAAATTTAAGAGCTTGTTAAAGCTTGTTAATAGACTCTATGATGTTAAAATTCATAAGAGTTGGATTTGTGAGTTCAAATTAGTAAGATTAGAATTTTAGAGAGGATTAAAGCCTAAGGGACCTTCGGTTCTTTGAATGATTGAGTTGTTATGCTTTTGATTGTATTTGGATCTTGAATTTGATAAATTGATTATGGAAATTAAGATACATATTTTGCAACATGAGCTAATTGAACATTGCTCATAAGTTCACTAAGTAATAGGCTAAGGAAAAATTATACATGAACTTAGTATGTATTATCTTGATTGATTTGGATAGTTGAGATTGTGATTCTTGTTGAGTAACATTCGGCTAGTGTATCCTTGTGCCAATGATTGCCAATTTTGGACTCAAGCATTTTGTGGTAAAATTGTTAAATGAACAAAGGTGAATGAAGTTGCTAAATGCCTTATGTGTATATGCATGTATTCGGCTAACTTGGTGACATTGATTTGATTGTGGTTGTAATGAATATGAAATATGTACATTGTGTTAAGAGCAATGACTACTCTAAATGGTGCCTTAGGAAATGCTATGTTTCAAGTATGTGCATAAGAACATTAAAGAGTGGATTTTGTATAAAAATCTGCTTGATACAGTAGCAGTAACGTGTTTTGGAAAAATCACCATAAATTATAGGAGTTGAATTAGAGGCTGAATAAATGTAATTAAAGCCTAATGAGTCTAGTTTCTTATAAAAGAAACCTTGCAAGCTAAGGAATTCCTGATAACTAGATATTTGGAGTAGAGTGAGACAGTGTCAGATTGACTTCGAAGTCCCCTGCTCTGTATTTGGAAAATCACTATAAATTGTATAAAAATTGTTATGAGACAAAATTTATATGCTTAGACTCCTTAATGAGTCTAGTTTCGAATGAAATAGGCCAGGACACATTTTGAACTCTGTACAAGGAGAAATTCGGTTCGTAGTATAGAGTGGTCAGTTTAATCAAACAGTGAAATAGGGAAACTTTAAGAAAATTCTGGTATTGATTGAACAAACCAAAAATTATGAAAATTTTATGGATTAAATATAAATGAGTCTATTTTCATGAAAAATTGACAGCACTACATTTGGAGTTTCGTAGCTCCAGTTTTGAGTAAATTATTGAATGCTGCTCAGAAAATCAGCTTGTTGTGACTTATGATATGTATGTGAAATGCTCCAATGTCCATGTGTGTTGCAATGAGAAGAATATGCATGTATGATTTGACTATGAGTATATGATTCATTGAGGTGCTTGAATAAGGATTAATAGAATTAAATGTTTTATTTAGCTCAAGAGCATAGAGGGACGAGTTCAGATAAAGGGAAGGCTAAAGTGGTCGAATAGCCAACCCGTAATTCCTCGTGAAAGTTCAAGGTAAGTTTTGAGTAATCGAATTTGGTATTTAAGTTAAAATGCCATGACATACATGCTGATATTTGAATGATGTCCCATTGAGAAAGACACCTTATTTATGTTTGCTAAATAGCCGAATGGCTCATAGAGAAAAAGGACCGAAATGAGATTTGAAATGCATTGCTCATGTATGTTTGATCTTTGGGCCGAAAGTCTAGAAAAGAAGAGTATATGTGTATAAGTTTTGAATTATATGTACATTTATGATTTAAAGTCGAGAAGCATCTTATCTATTTGTATGCACATGAATTGATTGAACTGCAAATAAATCTGGCTATGTGAAACTCGGCTACATGCGAATATATATATATGTATGAGAATTTGTGATGCGAATCCGGGATTTAAGTTCCGCTGACTATATGTGGAGACTATGTCTGGGGTATGACCCGAAGGCTATATGCAGAGATGACGTCCGGGTTAAGACCCGAAGGCTATATGCGGAGATTATGTCCGGGGTAGAGACCCGATGGCTAAGTATAGAGTTTATCCGAGCTAAAGATCTCGATGATGATGAGAATAAAGCCTAAGACTAATGGTCTTCAAGGTAACGATCGCTAATGAATTGCCCTGAAAGTGTTAAGCTATACAGGTATGTACCCTTGGCTTTTATGCAAGCTGGATTTTGGACCGAATACTAAGGTCATTATGTGATTTCATATGTGTACATGAAATGAGTTTATTAATATGATCAAAGTACAGTTGGCCTATGTGAAATGTTATGTGACTTTTTGTGACATGTATATGTTATGTGAACTTACTATGAGTGGAAGCTATCCATTTTCGTATGTGATGTGAATGTCTATGTTTGGAAAAAAAAAGGGTGACTTACCCAAAAAGGAGAGGGAAACAAAGATATGATCAACTATGTTAGAATTTAATGCTTTATCTGTGACATTGCTCAAAACTTACTAAGCATTATAATGCTTACTCCGTTTTCCCTTGTTTCCTCTGTTTTATAGATCTCATTTTGGAAGCTACGGACTCGAGGATTGAAGCCTTAATCACCTACACTATCGCTGTTATTTTGGTACATTTGATGGTTATTTTTGGGTCAATGGCATGTATAGGCTATTTTCCTTCGGTAGAATCAAACTTCATTTTGAGTTGTAAATATTTCTAGCCATGCGAAAATGGCTTGTTTAGTCTTCGAGTTTGCTTATATGGGTTGGAGTGATTCTCATACTATTTGATGTTGTGACATGAAATTTAGTTAGTACCTAATATGCAATGACTTTTCTAATACGATGTTTGGTTATTGAATTTGTTCGATTTAGCCAATTTGTTAGTAGTCACAAGGTAAAGATTTGTTAGTATGCTTATAGAATGATTTTAATGAGTTACGATGTTCTAACCGAACCGAACTAAGTGTTAAATTCAACTATTGAACTCAGTGAATTCACGTCTAGCTTTGTATCTATGAACCTCGGTGTTGTATTCTGATTTTGTAATACCTTAGACCCTAATCCGGCGACGGACAGGGGCGTAGGGTGTTACACCTTCAGCTTCTGCTCTACAGAGCAGTCCAGATCATCCATGATTCGCTCTGTGGCCTCCAACCAATATTCGGCCACATTTGGGGCCACTCTAGATACGCCCATAAAGAATTCTGCTCCATTAGCCCGGAGTCGTTTAGAGATAGATCCCCGGAATCCATTACCGGTACTTGCCCCAGCAACCCTTTCCAGAACTCGTAGCATTGCTTGCGATAGGGCGTCATCCCCTACACCCCGATCATGAGACTCCACCTCCGTTGCCGGTGGTATCGGTATGTCAGCTGCTGGCGCATGACCCGAAGATAAAGATTCAGCTCGTGCACTACCTCGACCACATCCACGGCCCTTACCACGAGCTGCTCGCGTACGCATTTCGTATTATCTGTTTTTAAAAATTTTATGAGTCAGATTAATATTCCAGTGTTTATTATAGATGTCTTATGAATAAGTAGGATTTCAGAGTTTGTTTTCTTTCACGGTCACTTAGCTACAATCTCAGTCTACTTATCAAGGTTTCTATAGTTTCAGTAATATCCTAACTAAAGTATCATAACAGAGTCTTAGTCAGGCATATAATCAGAATTGCAGAATTATTCAGAAAAGTTCAAGAAACTTACAGGCTTGGGCCGGAGATTCGGTGTGCCACTCTTTCGAAAGATTACAAAGGAAACTTAATTTATTGTTTGAAAATAAATCAGTTATGCACGAAAGAAGTGCATCAAAACAAATTCCAATTAATTTTGAAAACACTTGTTAAAAACATGATCTTTCAAAAATCTTTGTTTTGATTGTTTGAAAAGTTCCATTTTTAGACCCGATCCACAGCCGAGTTGTTGCAACTGGGCTCTGATACCACTAAATGTAACACCCCAAACCCGACCTGGACGTTATGACCAGATCTGGTGTGTCACATGAACCTATAACTAAGTTTACGACCTTTTTCTTGTTGTGACTTAGGTGATATTAAAATAGCAAGTTTGTGAAAAGTCATATTGTTAAGCCTTTAGATTATCCATATTTTGAACTAGTTGAGTTTTGAAAACGTTCTTAAGAATTTGAAAACCCGCGCAGCCTATGACTAGCAGTTTCGATAAAGTATGAATTATACCATTATTAAAAACGAAACCAATAAAGAAATTTAAATAGAGGCCTTATTATAATTAAAACCCCAAAAATAGCATAATAAAATACGTAAAATGAAAATAAAACCGAATTTGCAGATGCTGTGGCCACTCCAAATCTCTCACAGCTCCAAGCCCACTATGGTTGAGGGTTACCTAGAGAGATGAAATTAAAGGGGGTGAGTTTGATAACTCAGTGTGAAATATAATCTCAACCATAGGCCAAAACAGATTAAGCCTCAGAATCAGATAAATTGGGCCTTGGCCCATTAAAGAAATCAGGTTAAGCCCATAGGCCCATAACAGATACAGATCAGATATATTATGCAGATAGAAAACCCAACCCAGATCCATCCATAACACCCCCGTACCAGCTTTACACCATGTTGGGAGACTACTCGACCCACCCAACCGCTACACACCACAGAAATTTGCAGCGAGGCTGCCAGATATTGTGACGAGGTCACCAGATACAGATATTGTGGCGAGGCCACCAGAACAGATATATACGTGGTGATGCCACCAGATTGCAGCGAGGCTACCAGAACAGATATATATATATGTGGCGAGGCCACCAGATTGTAGCGAGGCTGCCAGAACGCTTCCTCCATCATAAACCCAAACCCCATGCAACAGATATCATGATATGGCATATAACATACAAAATCTCATGCATCAGATATATTCGTATATTATGAGACAAGATATACAGAAACAGATAGTCATACATTTCATACAGAGTTTGCCCTAGGGGTATAAAGGTCATTTTGCACCTAGGGGTAAAATGGTAATTTTCCATACTTAGGGGTGTTTTAGTCTTTTTCTAGATTTTTCGAGAATTTTATACATGTCCAAGTAATTACTAGTCAAATTATGCCTACGGAAGTCTATTTAACCTTAGTTCCCTATTTTACCCTTTTTAGCCCAAAACCCTAATGGGCCTTACTAAATCCATTGAGTCCGTTAAACCTTAATTCTTATGCTTAGATTACCATTTAACCGACTTATTAGTATTATTCCACCAAAATACCTTTAACGATACTTTTACCATTTTGGGTTCGGAAGCCCATTGGGCCCATCTTGGCCCATCGAAGCCCAACTTACCAAAACGTTTAGAATTGCACCTTCTGCAATTCCTCCACCACCGAATTCATGGTTAACCCTAACGGAGTAAACGATTATTCTTAAGTATTGCATGAATGTGTTTTTGGTCACTTTCAACCAGTTGTCGGTCACTTTACGGTCATTACGGCTTTTACCACTTCAGTCTAAAAGTTGGGATTAGTTACACACCTGTTAACTGTCGAAACCATTGATGAAATCCACGAACGAAAACTTATCGTTAATCACCTTAATGTTAGTTTAATAATCTTCAACCATTAAACCAAAATCTCATTACTATAATCGGCTAACATGGCCCAACATTGAAATCTTACCCCTTTTTGTCGATTAGAAAAATAGACTAAGTCTATGAACCCAACTGTGCCACCCTTCGAATCCTTGCAAGGTACCCCTTTTGTCTATGCTAGCACAACAACATCAAAGAAAGAGACCATAAGTGTCTTAGTCCAACGATAGCCACCCTCACAAGGGTTTCAACTTAAATCTTAATTAGAGATTTAACGGAAGAACTAGATTGAGTACTTACCAAAGTGCTAATAGGTTCAAAAAGTGTCTCTAAGTGCCCTCTTAATCACGATCTAAGTAAAAGAAAGAAAGAATTGAGAGTAGAGAGGATTCGGCCAAGCACAATGAGGGTTTCGGCTTATAAAAGGGTTTAGAAGAAAAAGAATGAGAGTAATCAGTTTTGACAAAAAGAAATCGGCATGGAGATTTCGGTCAAGAGTCTGTCGACAAAGGGTTGAAGAAGAAAAGTAAAAGAAAGCTTTGTTTGCTTCGGCAAGGATAGGAGACAACAGTGTAGGTTTCGGTTTACGAGTGTGAGATGAGAAGGAGATGAAAATAGGAGAAGAAGAAGAATAACAAAAGTATTTTCGGTCTGAAGAAAGAAATCAGCAGGGGGTCTTTTGGGGTGTGAGATTCGGCTACTTGATTAGAAAAGTAGAAAAAATAACAGAAGGGTGCCCTAATGTACCTACTAGAAACAGCACGAGAAGAGAAATGCAAAAACCTAAGGAAAATCGGCACATAAGCTCCCAATTGCCGAAAAATTCCTTACCCAACTTGAATTGCCAATTCTTTACCATGGAGAGTCCCTTGGCCGGCCGCTTTCATTCAAATTCAAAAGTCCTTAATTTGCTTCTTGATTCACTCCTATGACCGATTCAAATTTCACCCCAAGCAGAGTTCAACTCTGCTTCAAACTCTTACCTGTTCAAACACAAAAATTAAACACCACACATGCTCACTCTGGGACTTGAACCTTGGACCTCCAAGCTCACTTAGGCACCACTTTTGTAGCTTCTAAGTGGCGTCATATTGCCACTCCACCACTAGCCAGTTTATACCTTATTTCACAGATATTTTCTTATAACACCTACCTTCCAGAGACCCCTATCTCCTAAGTCAAAAATACAAAATTTTGCCGAGTTTTTAACCAACACTTGGGCCTTCCATAGGCCCATTAATACTCTCCAAACAAGCATTACACAACCAAATACCCAAGTTCAAACATTTTGTCAGATGAACAATAACCCCAAGAAAGACCCGAAATTTAGGGCGTTACATCTACAGTATCATAGCAGGGTCTCAGTTCTATCTACGGTATTGTTTCAGTACAGTATAGTACATAAAGTAGGAATACTTACAGACTTGGTGCCGGGGATTCAGTGTGCCACTTCTTTAGTTGTCAGATTTCAGGAAACTCAGAATTTTCAAAATCCAAAACATGTATATTTCGAAGAATACTAGCTTGGAAGAGTTTTTCCTAAATTTTCAAAAACAAATTTCCCAAAATACCCTTCCTGGGCCTAAGTTTTAAAAATTTTAAAAATCTTTTTGGACCCGATCCACAGCCGAGTTCTTGTAACTTGACTCTGATACCACTAAATGTAACACCCCAATCCCGGCCCAGGCGTTATGGCCAAATCTGGTGTGTCACATCACCTACATCTAACCATGTTACCTAGTTACTAAGATTAGGGTGAGCTCTACCAAACCGTGTTTGTTTTTTTAAGAGAAATTCTCGATTGGCTTAATAAATGTCTTATTTACTACTAATCGTGAAAGGTTTATTTAAAAGCATGACTTTTGATACTCTTTGGAAAGTGCATTTGGTTTTGAAACCGTTCGTTTATCGTGTTATTTTGAAAACAAGTAAATCTGATTTCAAAAACAATTTAAACAATATTATTCTTAAGTTAAAACAAATTAAATACGTAAAGAATTAAAAACCCTAAAAATAAAATAAATAGAGTAGCATTATTACAACCTAGAAACCAAAATAAAAATAATCTAAATAATGGAATAAAATATTTGAAAACCAGAAATTTAATCTTCGTGGCCACTCTGAATCCCTCCCAGCTCCAAGTCCACCAACTAGGGCTCACCTGCATGGATGGAAAGAAAGGGGGTGAGTGTGGAAAACTTAGTGTGTATAGAATGCCCATCCCGAGCCCAAATCAACTCAAGCCCACTAGGCCGAAGCCCTATCCAGTCAAAGTGTTAACTGGGCCGAAGCCCTATCCAGATACAATAAACTGGGCCTTAGCCCTTTTCAGATAACAGTACGGCCCATAGGCCCATTTCAGAATAGAACAGATATTAACATTTATGTAAGCCTAACCCAGCCTAAATCCAACCGCTACACTTCACCCGTACCAGCCCTACACACCATGTGGGGAATAACTCAACCCACCCAGCCCTACACTCCACAGTTGCAGCATAGTTGCTCAGATATCAGTAAGTTAAGGCAAAGCCTTCAGTACGTGGTCAAGCCACTTTCAGTACTTCCTCCATCAATATCCCAGTCCCATGCAATAGACAATAATGACATGGCATGCAATAAACAGTAACAGTAAAACATGTATTTTGGTCACACTTAGCCCTAGGGGTAAAACAATCATTTTGCTCCTAGGCGTAAAACAGTAATTTTCCACCTATAAAAGTATTTCAGTAATTTTATCAGTTTCCTAAGGTTTTATACAGATTTCAGTCATTATTAACCCAATTTTCATCTTAGCAGTTTATTTAACTCGTTCTAACAATTTTTAGCCATCGGGCCCTAAAACGCCTAACGGGCCTTATAGTTTCTATTAGCTATTTAAGCCCATTTAGTCCAGATTTTAGGATCAATTTATCAGTTTAGGCAGTTTTGAACCTACAATCTATCAGTACACCTTAATTACCCGTTTAACCTATATGGGCCCCTAAGCCCATTGGGCCCATTTGCAACCCATCGAGGCCCAATTACCGAAATATACGAAATTCCACATGCGACTAGCTTACCACTTTGCGATTTCAGATCTAACGATTTCTAAACGTCTTGTGAGCATTCGCACACTCACAAGCCCACGAAATGTTAGAATTTCGGCATTTCAGCTTTTGCCGAATTAAACTATAAGAGGGTGTTCGATACACACCTGATTCGCGACGACTGCTAATGAGATCCCCTACGATATCCTACAATTGATTACCATAACTTTTAGTTTACAAATCCGTATAACCAATCTCAATGTTCACTTACCATATTTGGCCAATGCCCTTAAGGCCCTCAAAATCTTACCTTTGCCGAAAACCGATGACTAGATCTAGATCTAGTCGTTCCAAAGATCCAAGCCCTCATCAGTAGTCTCATAGTCACGTTAACACCAAAAGAAACCGATTAATACAACCCCTTAGAGTTGTAAGCCCCAATCGACAACCTCCCTAAACTCTAGGGACTTTGGCTTTTTCTAAATCGCAAAATTAGAATAGATCTGAGGTGATGAGCACTTACCACTGATTCCCCTTCTGGTTCTACTCAGATCTGATGCAAATCTAGCCCCTAAACGATAGTAGAACTCGAATCCAGGAGATCTAAAGTTTTGGCTATGGACTCCTAAGGATGTGGTGTTTTCGGCTTTTCTGACTGGTGAAGAAGATGATGATTTGGGGTAGTAG
Source organism: Gossypium stocksii (assembly GCA_020496765.1). NCBI lineage: Eukaryota > Viridiplantae > Streptophyta > Magnoliopsida > Malvales > Malvaceae > Gossypium > Gossypium stocksii. The sequence continues at coordinate 39,540,486 of CM035626.1, forward strand.
TTTTTAGGTGGTGTTGCCGATAAGTACTAAGGGTTTAGGGAAGGTGGAAATCGGTCAAAAGGGATGAAAAGAATGGAGGGTTTTTGGCTTGGAGAAATCGGCACAAGAAGCAATGGTTTCGGGATTTTGGCTTTTATGGCATTCGGCTATGGTGGCTTGAAAAAGAATAGGATCGACAGAGGGGGTGAGGTGAGTGGTAGGGATGTTCGGCTAGAGAAGAAACAAAAAGGAAAAGAAAAGAATGAAGGAGAGGGGAAGAAGAAGAATAAATCGGCACAGAGGGGGTGTACTTTGCGTTTCGGCTTTTTACTACACTAAGAGGTGAATGAAAGAAAAAGATGAACACTCTAGATGGTGAACCCTAATTCTCCAAGACAGAAAAGAAAAGAAACTAACCCTAATCATCACTAAAGCAATCGGCCCAACCTCTCCAAGGCCCTATCCGATTCTACTTAAGTCAATCACATGCCTGGCACATGCCTAAAAATTAAAAGTAACCATACGCTTACCTTGTGACTTGAACTCAGGCTCTCTACCCTCATCCACAGCCCATTTTTTTAGGAGTTTAGTGGAGCCACCTTGCCACTTTACCAAGACCCTATTTGTGTCATATTGTACGAAGTTTTTCTTAAAAGCTCACTTAACCAAGTCTCCTATTCACTTAAAATCCAAACTTGATATTTTACCGGGTTTTAACTTAGGCTTGGGCCTTCTAAAGGCCCACTAACACATTTATACACAATTCCAGTATCTAGAACACCAAAATTTTAAAATTCACCAAAAATCACAGAAACCCGAAAAATCCCAAAAATCAGGGCATTACACCCCTGATTTACAAAATTACCAAAATACCCCTGGTTTGTGAAATTACTGAAATACCCCTGGTTTGTGAAATTGTCGAAATACTACTGGGTTGGAAAATTACCGAAATAGTCCTGTAGGGTAGAATTAATGAAATACCCCTTTAGGGTAGAGTTACCGAAATACCCTTGTAGGGTAGAATTATTTTGTGCTTCGATTTTCAGCAATCTTCTATGTCGAAATATTCGACCAAGTTTCATAAGCTTATTTAGCAAAGGCAATGCAGAAAATATTGCCCTAAAAGAAAGAAAAATCCTAAGTATTTATGCAATTTTCACTATAGTAAGTACCTCCTAATTTATTTAGTTCATCTTTTAACTAACTCTGTTTTCCCTTTTTTTTGGCCTGATACATATTCAAACAGATATATATCTCTTTATTATACCTATTTTTTTACTAGAGATTTAGCTCGTCACATGATTCTTTGACTTGACAATTACAATAGAGCATACCCTAAATTGTCGAATACTCAATCATGTCACGATTTGAATACTCACTCATGAAGCTAAGGCTTTTGAATAAAAAGATGGATGGAGCAAAGAACTACCTCCTTAACTACTCAGCCCATTACTACAGTGGAATGCCCCTAATTTTCTTTATTACACACTCTTACTCAAACCCATCTTTCTAGTCAACAACACGAAGAAGCAAACAAAATGGTGCTAACTTACTTGACAATTCTAAGAATTGGAGTATTTGATGGCGTTTCTTTTAAAGAATTTTCTTAGGCATTGCCACTATACTGATTATTGAGTATTTCCATGTCACCGAATATAGCTTTGAGAGTTTCTAAGTTTATCAAAATAAACTTACTATGGATCAATTGTAATCGAAATTATGACATCCTAATTTTAGGGATCAATTTACAAGCAAACTATCTTAAGCTAATTTCACCTAATCCACTGTCACAACTTTGTAAGTTTATAGAATAATTGAGCTCCTTATCGAACATCATAGACAAAAACACACTCATCACAATCTCAACAATTTCTGGTAGTCATGCGTGTCATGGCAAAATGAATGACAAATGAAAAATATATTAAAACAACATGCTGAACTAAATATCTTATGCAGTCTTGATTTACAATACATGCCTAAACCTAATGGATGCATTATCCTCAGTGCATTTACAAATATGAATCATGAATGCAAGAATAGATATATGTGCATAATGAGATGCAATAAAGGAAGAAAACCTTCCGAAGCTTGGAAGTGGTACTTTAATAGCGACAAGTGGTCTTTCATGCACTCATCTTATAACATATCAACCTTTTAAGTAAATTGAGTGGTACATCCTCCTTTTCATTATCAAATTTGGTGAGTTCATATATAATCTAATCGATCTCACCATCCCGTTCAATCATCTGTTCAGCAAAAGGAGGTGGAACAGCTGTAGTGCTATCCACTAGTGGTGCAACTGAGGGATTTGCTTCCTCGTCATCCCCATTGTCAATCTCAATGCTGATAGACTTTGTTTTCCCTGGTTGTTCCTCCAATGCTTTGAGTGCATTCTCTTCATTGGCAGGATTCATCTCGACGGGCTTTGCATCACCAACCTTTTTCCCTCATACAATTTATTAAACTAAGGAAATGAAGTAACTAAGAGAAATTTAAATTGATAAAATGAAATAAAAAGAATTTTCAAGATGTTGAAGTTAAACATCTCGAAGATCAATGAACTACTCACTTTACATGAGCACCCCGGTAGTGCTTAAAGCGTTGTTCATCAACTTTAAATGTGTCCCCATTATCATGTCTTTGACATCAACAGCTCCATGTGGATATACATAAGCTACCAAGAATTGCTCATCAAAATTGAAAGCTTTAGTTTTCTCCAACAAAGTGCACAAGGGTCTCCACTCAAATGAATCTTCATCACTCTCAGACTTGATGTAACAAAATTTTGTGAATTCTTCCTCCACTGCTATTTCTATCAAGTCAATGGCTCGACATTCTTCATTCTTATCAGCATATTTTAGGGCATTAAATACATTGAATGTGATCTACTGATCATTCATCCTCATGGTCAATTCACCTTTCTACACATCAATTAAAGTCTTGCCAATAGCAAGAAAAAGTCTTCCAAGAATATTTGTCACATCATGGTCAGCTTCACATTCTAAAATAAGGAAATCTGTAGGAAAAATAAATTTATCTACCCTTACCAGTACATCTCCAATTTTACCTTTCAGGTGGGCATATGATCGATCGACAAGTTGCAACGTAACTGGAGTAGGTCTTGCTTTCGCAATTCCTAGCTTCTTGAGAATAGATAGAGGCATTAGATTTATATTTGCTTCTAAATCACATAACACCTTACCAACATAATGATTTCCAATGAAACATGAGATAGTGAAACTCCTTAGGACCTTTAACTTTGGATGCAACTTATTTATCCACATTGTTGTATACCCTTTAGTGAGAGCAACAGTCTTAAATTCTCCCAATCTGTGATTCTTCAATAGTATATCTTTCATGAATTTCATGTAATTGGGAATTTGCTCCAAAGCTTCTACTAGTGGTATATTGATATGGAGATGCTTCAAGACCTCTAAAAATGTTTTAAACTGAATGTCCCTTTTAGAATTATGGAATCGATGAAGAAAAGGCAGAGGTGGTGTCCCTTCAGGTTGTTGATATTGTTTTCCTGTGGCATTTTTGTGGGCAACATGATTCGGGTCTGCCATAACATTTTGCTACTTACCCTTTTTAGGTGATGTTTACCGTTTAGTAGGTTTTAAGATCTTTTATTGATTGGGACTAGATTTGTATTCCTCTTTCATGGCATCTTAAACAATGATAAACGATAAATTATACATATTTTTACCTCATGTTTAGCCTATATTTTGGATGAACTATTATCAATTTAGTGAGAATTGGTGCTCTTAATCTTTCTTTTTGATATCTTACACTCAGGAGAGGATAGGGAAGAGAAAAGAATGGAAAATGGACCAAAAAGGGAGAAAATGGGCCAAAATGTGTAATCGACACGGCCCAAGAAGTCACCACACGGCTGTGGCACATGGCCGTGCCACACGAAGACCATACGGTCCAGCCCCCGGTAAGCACGGCCAGGCTACACGGTCGTGCCACCTCAACAGTCCCGAACACGACCTCTTATCGAAACCACACGGGCGTGGCACACGGACGTGTTCTAGTCATGAGGAAGAGGAATTTCACTCGGATTTAGATGCTTAGAGGCTAAGAAAGGCTCCTCAAAGCTCTATATAAAGACCCTAGGAGGCAACTGTAAGGATATACTTTTTTCTCTCAAGAAAGAATGCCATAATTCTGCCAACACAAGGAGTGAAAGCAAGGGATTACTCCAAGGGAAGCCGATTGATTCATCCTAGAGGCCAGAATTCTACATCAAGACAAAGGATCTCCCTAAATTCCTTCAAGGGTTTTTGGGTTCTTTATGTTTTGTTATCTTAATTCTTCTGAGATGTTTTCTTTCTTTATTATGAACTAAACCCCTCAAATACTTGAGGGGGATGAAACCTAAGACAGATCTTGTTATTATTTATTCTTGAATTATTTGATAAATACTTGAATTGTTCTTAATTATGTGTTCTTCATTCTTCATTTAATAATCCTAGGTATTACTTCAAGAACTTGATGTGCTTAGGAAGAGGAGCAAAAGTCCCTGTTTTAAGAGTAGATCTACCATAATTAAGTGGAGTTGCATGCAACCCTAGACATAGGGCGACATAAATCTGCCAGATTAGGGTCAAACCTAATAGGGGGATCCATAGATCGAATTAATGCAACCTAGGGGTGTTAATTATTAAGAAAACTTTAATTAACCACCTAGGATTAGTTGTTCTTATCCTCGAAAGAGGTATTAACATAAGTTAGGGATCTCCACGGATCAAGTCAAGTAAAGGAATCATCTAGTTCAAGAAGTTAATAACGCGTGAAGTCTAGGTGGATTCTCCCTTAAGTATTGCTCATATCAATCAGGTTTTCCCTAAAGTTTTCCCAAATTTACTTTTTGTGAACTTTTAGTTAGTTTTAGAATTAGTTTCAATCAATCCTCTTTTATTTTTAGGCTAGATAATAGAAAGGAAGTAAGTATTAGTACTTTTGGTTCCCTTGGGTACGATAACTCGGTCTTATCGCTAAACTATACTACTGTTCGATAGGTGCGCTTGCCTTTAATATCGTGATATTAGTTAGTTTTGGTATGATCAGTTTTTATAAATTTTAGTACTTAATATCACGAGCATATCAAGTTTTTGGCACCGTTGCCGGGGAGCTGAAATATTAAGAAAACTCGATTTCTATTACTTTAGCCATTACTATATTAATTTATTTTTAGTTTTTTATTTATTTTTATTTTTATTTTTTATTTTATTTATTTTTCTTTTATTTTTCCTTCTAGGTATTTCTAGTTTATGACTAGAAACAACCCAACATGACCATTACTTTTTGATGAAGATTTAGAAGCAACAATTCGCAGAACTCGCAGAGAGATCAGACGAAGCCTACAATATCCAAAACAAGGACAAGAACAAAGGCCAGAACCTACAGAAGAGATGGACGTAGATAAAAACATTCCACCACCTCCCACAATAGTTGCGCCACCCGCAAATTAAGAACAAGCTCCTCGCACTATGTATGATTATGCTAAGCCTAGTTTGGTTCATACCCAAACTAGCATTCTTAGACCTACTATTGCTACTAATAATTTTGAATTAAAGCCTAACACTATTCAGATGATACAGCAATTAGTGCAGTTTGGTGGCTTACAGGATGAAGATCCAAATTCACACATAGCCAATTTTTTTGAACTTTGTGATACTTTTAAAATTAATGGCATTTCTGATGATGCCATTTGTCTAAGGCTATTTCCATTCTCTTTGAGAAACAAAGCCAAACAGTGGTTAAACTCTTTACCATGAGGCTTAATCACCACATGGGAATAGATGACCAAAAAATTTTTACTTAAATATTTTCCTCCAGTAAAAACAGCTAAATTACGAAACAATATCTCTTCTTTTGTGCAGATGGATTTAGAAACACTCTACGATGCTTGGGAGAGATACAAGGATCTTTTGAGAAGATGCCCTCATCATGGCCTATCTTTATGGCTCCAAGTTCAAACCTTTTACAACGGTTTGAATCCATCAACAAGGCAAATGATCGACGCAGCCGCAGGAGGAACATCAATAATAAAACACCCGAAGCAGCTTATGAATTTATTGAAGAGATGTCACTGAATAACTATCAGTGGCAAGTCATGAGGACAAAGCTGACAAAAGCAGCAGGAGTTTATAATATTGATGCTGTCACTATGCTTACTAACCAAGTAGAACTTTTAAATAAAAAGTTTGATAATTTTGTTGGTTCTACGCAGGCACAGCCAGTGATGCAGTGCGACGCAACCCCAAGATATATGTTGAATCTGGACTATTCAACTTATGGACACAGCATGGAAGTTGAGCAAGCCAACTATATGGGTAACAATTCTAGACCTCAAAATAACCCTCATAGTAATACTTACAATGTAGGTTGGAGAAATCACCCCTATTTTTTATGGGGAGGACAAGGAAATCAAAGACAACAACCTCCTCCGGGATTCCAGCAGCCACCACCACAACAAGAGAAAAAGTCGAATCTTGAAGAGATGTTCACAAATTTATGGCCGTATCAGAAACCCGTTTCCAAAACATGGAAATGGCACTAAAGAACCAGCAGCAAGCATCAATTCAAGGGCTTGAAAATCAAATCGGTCAGCTTACAAAATTAATTTCAGAAAGACCACAAGGTGGACTACCAAGTAATACTGAGCCAAATCCCAGAGAACATGGCAAAGCAATTACTCTAAGAGATGGGAAAGTCCTAGATGAACCAGAAAAGAAATCTACTCCAGAATCTTCAGGAGATAAGGCAGAGGAATCCAAGGAAAACACTTCACCAACAGTCAAGGAATATAAACCGCCCATTCCATATCCGGCAAAATTGAAGAAAGACCGTACAGATGCCCAATTCGGTAAATTTCTTGAACTTTTTAAACAATTACACATTAACTTACCTTTTGTTGAAGCGATTTCACATATGCCGAAGTACGCGAAGTTCCTTAAGAAACTTCTGACAAATAAAAGGAAGTTGGAAGAATTAGCCACAGTGGAACTCAACGAGGAATGTTTAGCTATTCTCCAGAATAAACTGCCGGTAAAACTAAAAGATCTAGGGAGTTTTACTATTCCTTGCTTAATTGGTAGTTTACTTATCGATAAAGCCTTAGCCAATTTAGGTGCTAGCATTAATCTCATGCCTTACAAAATGTTCAAGCAACTAGGTCTAGGGGAACCAAAGCCCACTAGGATGAGTATTCAACTAGCTGATAGATCCATTAAATATCTTAAGGGAATCATAGAAGATGTGCTAGTAAAGGTAGATAAATTTATATTCCCTGTTGATTTTGTTGTGCTTGATATGGATGAGGACATTGAGGTACCTTTAATTTTGGGACGTCCATTCTTAGCCACTGCTAGAGGCTTTATTGATGTAGGGGATGGTAAATTAGTACTCAGAGTTGGTGAGGAAGAAGTAGTTTTTAAAATCTATGATGCTATGAAATTTTCTAAAGAACAAGATGATTCCTGTTATTTTGTTTATATTATTGATTACTTTGTTCAAGATAAGTTTCAGGAACTTTCTATCGCAGACACGTTGGAACTGTGTCTTGTTCAAGGTGGGGGAGAAGATGAAGTTACCACTAAAATTGAGGAACTAAGAAAGGAGTTAGATTCTAATGAAATCATCACAAGACACATAAGTTATGAAAGTATAAAGATGAATGATGAGTTGAGAAAGAAACCTTCCATTGATGAACCCCCCAAAATAAAGTTGAAGCAACTACCAGATCATCTAGAATATGCCTTTTTAGGGGAAGATTCAACTCTACCAGTCATTATCGCATCAGATTTGAGCATTGCAGAAAAAGAGGAACTACTCCATGTGTTAAGGGAACACAAGCATGCTATAGCTTGGAAAATTATAGATATTAAGGGAATTAATCCGTCCTTTTGCACCTTCAAAATTTTAATGGAAGATGAATTTAAACAATCAGTGCAAGCTCAGAGACGATTGAATCCCAACATGAAGTCTTAAAAGTCGAGGTAATTAAACTTCTAGATGCAGGCATTATTTATCCTATTTCTGACAGTTCTTGGGTAAGTCCTGTGCAGGTTGTTCCTAAATAGGGAGGCATGACTTTGGTGTCTAATGACAAGAAAGAGTCAATACCTACAAGAACAGCCACTGGATGGAGAGTTTGCATTGATTATAGGAAGTTGAATGATGCCACTCGAAAAGATCATTTTCCCTTACCTTTTATTGATCAGATGTTGGAAAGATTATCAGGTCACATGTATTATTATTTCCTAGATGGCCTCTCTAGTTACTTCCAAATCCCGATAGCTCCAGAAGATTAGGAGGAAATGACATTCACATGCCCATACGGTACGTTTGCTTATCGTAGAATGGCTTTTGGTTTATGTAACGCTCCTGCTACTTTTCAACGATGCATGCTAGCTATCTTCAATGAATTCGTGTAAGACATCATGGAGGTATTTATGGATGATTTTCAGTTTTCGGTAATTCTTTCCAACTTTGTCTTAATAATCTAAAACGTGTTTTGGTAAGATGTGAAGAGACAAATTTAGTGCTAAATTGGGAAAAATGCCACTTTATGGTTCAAGAGGGTATTGTATTAGGACATAAAATTTCTAGTAAAGGGATAGAGGTAGATAAAGCAAAAATTGAAACCATTGAAAAATTACCTCCCTAATTCAGTTAAGGCTATAAGAAGCTTTTTAGGACACGCTAGTTTTTATCACAGATTTATTAAAGATTTTTCTAAAATAGCTAAGCCTTTAACAAAGTTGCTAGAAAAAGACGTACTTTTCAACTTTGACCAAGAATGTTTAGACTCTTTTAATGCTCTAAAAGAAAAGTTAGTCAATGCCCCTATTATGATTTCACCTGATTGGAATCTACCTTTTGAACTAATGTACGATGCAAGTGATTTTGCAGTAGGTGCAGTTTTGGGACAACAAAGAGACAAGCACTTTCAACTGATTTATTATGCTAGCAGAACTTTGACAGCCGCTTAAGCAAATTATACTACCACAGAAAAAAATTGCTAGCTGTTATTTTCGCATTTGATAAATTTAGATCTTATTTGATTTTGTCAAAAGTCATTGTTTATACTGACCATTCTGCTCTTCGCTACCTCTTAACTAAAATTGATGCAAAACCTCGATTAATAAGATGGATTCTATTGTTACAGGAATTCGATTTGGAAATAAAGGACAAGAAAGGAGCTGAAAACTTGGGAGCAGATCACCTTTCAAGATTGGAAAACACACAGCCTAAGTATCTCGAAAAAATAAATGACTTGTTCCCTGAAGAACAACTCCTATCATTAGCAGACGCAACAGTTCCTTGGTTTGCTGATTTTGCAAATTATTTAGTAGCTAACATAACCCCAAAAGGGTTGACCCATCAGCAAAAGAAGCGATTCTTCGCTGATGTGAAAAACTACTTTTGGGAGGATCATTTTCTTTTTTCGAATTTGTGCAGATCAAGTTATTCGAAGATGCGTTACTGAAATAGAAGCATACTAGATTTTAAATCACTGCCATTCATGACCCACAAAAGGACATCACAGTGGAGCTAGAACTGCTCATAAGGTACTCGAATCAGGTTTTTACTGGCCTACACTTTTCAGGGATGCCAACAGGTATGTGACCTCTTGTGACAAATGTCAGCGAACAGGTAATATTTCTCAACATAATGAAATGCCTCAGAACTATATACTTTCATGCGAAATATTTGATGTATGGGGTATTGATTTCATGGGTCCATTCCCTACTTCATTTGGAAATAAGTACATCCTAGTAGCGGTAGATTATATGTCAAAATGGGTGGAAGCCCAAGCCTTACCTATTAATTATGCTAGAATTGTAGTACAATTTTTGAAGAAACTTTTCTCTCGATTTGGAACGCCTAGGATAATTATTAGTGATAGAGGCATAAATTTTTGCAATGCCCAATTTGAAAAAGTCTTAAAAAGGTATGGGGTAAACCATAGAACAGCTACCCCTATCACCCACAAACTAGTGGCCAAGTCGAAGTAACAAATAGGGAATTAAAATGCATCTTAGAGAAAACAATAGAAAAAAATAGAAAGGATTGGTCAAGGAAAATAGACGATGCTTTATGGGCCTATAGAACTGCTTTTAAAACACCCATAGGTACATCTCCCTATAAACTTGTCTACGGAAAAGGTTGTCATTTGCCATTTGAACTTGAACATAAAGCATTTTGGGCTATCAAATTCTTAAACCTTGATTTCAAGCTTGCAGGTGAGAAAAGATTAATGTAGTTAAATGAATTAGATGAATGGCGTTGCAATGCCTACGAGAGCTCACGACTATATAAGGAAGCCATGAAGCAACGTCATGACAAACAATTGAAACAACCTAAGCAGTTCAAAACAGGTGATCTTGTCATACTCTACAACTCAAGGCTGAAACTATTTCCTGGAAAACTCAAGTCAAGGTGGTCAGGTCCATTCACTGTTCAAACTGTCTTTCCATACGGCACAATTAAGGTAACTCACCCCAACTATGGTACGTTCAAGGTAAACGACCATAGGCTTAAACATTATAGAGGTGAGAATTTTAAAGATAAAAGGGAGGAGCTTCAGCTCCACAAAATCCCTTCATGATACATCCAGAAAGAGTCGAGCTTAGACTCTAAATAAGCGCTTCTCGGGAGGCAACCCGAGCACTAACTTAGTAATTTTTCATCTATTTTGATTTTAGTATTTTTCATGCATCAACTAACCCTTTTTAATGCAGAGATGTAGGAGCACACGGCCAATCCCACGGGTGTGCCCCAGGCCATGTGAACACTTTAAATAGAGACACGGTCATGTACCAAGGCCGTGTATAAATAGAGCACAAATTTTCCCAAAATACAGGCCACCGATAAATAGCCACGGCCGTGCGACATGACCGTGGCGACCTTTCGACTTCAACACGGGCTATCAACAACACCCCACGACCGTGCGACATGGTCGTGGCAACCCTGCAGTATCAACACGGGCGTGCACAAATCCTCACGCCCGTGCCCCCAGCCCGTGGAAGACACTGTCAAAATTCACACGGCCGTGGAACATTTCACACGACCGTGTGCAACACGAACATGATCGCCCAGGGCCGTGTATACCATCACATGACCGTGTGAATGACGAAGAACCGATCTCCCACGATCATGCGAAACATTCCAACGGGCGTGTACTTCGAACCAGGCGTGCCAAAACCTCCGGATTTCGAAAGACACAGGCAAAACACGACTCACACGGTAGTGTGACATGCCCATGTGACCAAAAAACTATAAATAGGGGCCACTATTCATTTTCTTCCTCACTCAAAACCCTCAAATCTCCCCCTCAACCACCATAAGCGCCGCCACACACCCCCAAAAACACCACCACCTTCGAAATCAGTAGACCCACTCCCGTGCATACCCGACCCACGACCGTGCAACCTTATATTCGGTTCTATTTTCTTTTTTTCTCACTTATTTTCAGTTATATGTCATTTTTTCTATTTAGTTAAATTTTACTTTATTCTAATTGTTAATTTAAGCATGAAATTAGTTATATTAGGATGAATAATCTAGAATAGTACAGAATATATTAGGATTGCATGACATTTAAATTCATTTATTATATACCACTTAAATTCATATTTGCATGCCATTTTTCTCATATTTTAGTATAAATACATACTCATATTTCTTAGTTTTGTTACAAATTTCAAAATGATTCATTTCTACTATTCAGGTTAACCTTTATTTTATGTTTTCTTAGGAACATTCTAATTATTATCTATCTATTTTACTCTTTAGAACTAATGCTTGTTATTTTACTTCAGATACCATGTCATCATCACGTGGTAGGAAGAATGCAGTCCCCGTCTCTAAGAAACATAAGGGGCCAGGGAGTTCATCATCGAGACCCACCTCCGAGGTTCGACACCCATTCATCACGTTTGCCTAAGCCTCGCAGGAGGAACATTATCAACTACTTTGAGCCCGCCCTATATCCACAAGCCGCTGCATAGATTGGGGCGACCTCGAGCAGATACATCTAGTGGACGATGTCCGGGCCCTATTGATGACCGAGCCATGGGAGCAGTTCTTCCATATTATCGAGCCCACCTACTTGGAATTCACTTTAGAATTCTGCTCCACCTTCCACCTCCAGACTGTGATGACCAGATTCGACGACCAAGGGACGGTCCAGTTCCGTCTGGGAGGACTTGTGCAATGCCTCAGCGTGCCAGAGTTTGGCTCAGCACTCGGGCTCTACACAGAGCAATTTATGGCAGACGAGAACTTCCCTGACCTTTCTCATCGCATCTATATACGGCCTGTCGACTACTTACACGAGATCACCCCAGGTCATCAAGTCTATAACCCCAGCATTAGCAAGGCGACCGCCCTCGTTCCATCTCTGAGGTATATTCATGCTCTTCTTGCTCACACTCTTACAGGTAGACGAGAGAGCACAGGCGTCGTCAACACTCACGACGTCTACTTCCTGTGGTGCATGGCAAATGGACACGTCATCGATTTAGCATACTTCATCGCGCACGCCATGCAGCATCAAACAGAGAGGCAGTGTAGAGGCGCCTTATCCATAGGGCCCTACATCACACGTCTGGCTCGTCACTTTGGGCTCCTCAACACTTCATCCCAGACATCCTCCTACACCCTGATCGGTCAGATGTCTCCCTAAGGCATCACGACTATGCTACACATGAGGATGATCGAGCGGAGGCCAAGAGGTACCTCCTTCAGTTTCGCCTTGTTCAGGAGGGTGAGGACCCAGAGGACATTACGGATGATGTCCCACCACCACCACCAGCAGAGGACGCACCCACCGAGCCACCACCATCCGCTGCCCATCTCATGCAGCAGCCAGCCATACTGACTTATCTGAGTGCTTTGACTTATCTGAGTGCTTTTCACGATTCGAGCAGCAATGCTTCCAGCACCTCGATTACATCGACGCCACCTTAGAGCAGATATGCCAGCACCTCCGCATCACTCCACCTCCGTGTGATCCATCTGAGGATTAGAGCTTTCTATTCCTCTTAACTCTTTTAATTTTTATTCTAACACTGATCTTTATTTTTACCTTTTCTTCTAACTTTATTTTCTTTTTTACGTTTACTTTTATTTTTTATTTTTTATTCATTTCATCTTTTTCAGTATTAATATTTTTAGTATTTTACTTTATTTTATTTTATGTTTTTTTCATAATGGCCAACCGTTAATGAGTAATTTCCATTGATCCAAATTCCCATGACTAATAAATACTTTGGTAGTTTCAAAGGAGCTTTACAGCTCAAATCTCTACGAAAAAGGGAACACCTTGCGACAACTGCCTACTCTTCCAAGCTCCGTCTCACAAATCCATCCAAAGCAGGGAGTTTCATACCTCTCCCTATCTTATGATCTTGTGCTTTTTTTGCTACTAATGCTATCTTTGTACATTGAGGGCAATGTACATCTTACGTGTGGGGGGGGAGGGGAAATTTATTTTCAGTCTTTACACTCTCTTTGAAATCCCTGAACTTTTCTAGAAATCCCTGAACTTTTCTAACTTTTTGCATTGTTCTCAAATCTGCATTATCTTCAACCTCCTATTAAGAATTAATTCTGATTGATTTATGATTTTTATTGATATGTTGAGAATTAAGACATAGATGCTTGTACTTTGAATATTCAAACTTTAAAACCTTAAGGAATCAAGCATGATAAGTTGAAATTTTTGAGAACTCCAAATTTTTGCATAAGTTCTTTTCCCTAAATTCTAAGTGTTATCTTGAGATTTGAAATTCGCAGGATTGACATCAAAAGCCATAATTTTGGTGAGATTTTGAGCCTTTTTGAGCATACATTCTTTCATGCTCACTTTCATTATTACTTTGAGTGAGTCAACACTAATTTGTTATTCTAGAACTTGCTTTGATTATACATGTCAAGACCACATCATTGATTTAATATACGGAGATGATAAAGGTACCTAGGATAACCCACTTACTCCACAAAAGCCTACCTCCATAAATTAACCCATAGTAAACCCTATTGAGCCTAACAACATTTTCTTTGACTTACCTCTAATATTAACCTATAACCCATTTTTGTTGAAGTCTATTCAATTACTTTGATCCCTATTTTTGTCAAGATCTGAGTTGAAATTTTCATCCAGCTTTATTCTCTTTTCCAGATTGTAAATTTTTATTCAATTTATTGAATTGTTCTTAAAAAAAACATATGTATTCAGTTGTAATCTTTAATAGTTAAAATAATTTTTGCATATTTCTATTTTAAGGCTACCAAGGCAGAATAGCTATTATCATGAGAATTAGCTCGAGAAATATGTTCCAATGATAGAGATTTTTCTAGCTAGATGATTTTTCAATTCAATCTCGATTCTAAACCTCTTTTGTAGCCAGTGACAACACCCCTAACCAAGCCCCATTACAACCATTGAAAGACCTTTTGATCGATGTATCATATCAATCTATAGTGGCGGAGATATGATTTTCTAGCAAGCCTATGGTAATAACTTTTTAGGTTGACTAGAGAGTGCTTAATTTTTGAACCCTAAACACTTCGAGTGGATAGAGTGAATCCTAAGTGAGGATGTCAACTTCTGTTAATTAAGATGGAGAGATAACTACTTAGGCACTAGGAAGAAAATTTATGTTTTCAATGATAAAATTCTCAACTTAAAGTGATTAAGTCTTTAATGTTCTTTTGATTGAATTTTCATTGTATGATTACCTGTGGATTAGTTTGAAACATTATTGATAAAGATTGTAAGTTGAAAGGAATGATTCTTAATTAGGGATTAAGATTTTGCTTGAGGACAAGCAAAGGCTTAAGTGTGGGGGTATTTGATAAACGATAAATTATACATATTTTTATCTCATGTTTAGCCTATATTTTGGATGAATTATTATCAATTTAATGAGAATTGGTGCTCTTAATCTTTCTTTTTCATATCTTACACTCAGGAGAGCATAGGGAAGAGAAAAGAATGGAAAATGGACCAAAAACGAAGAAAATAGGCCAAAATGTGTAATCGACACGGTGCAAGAAGTCACCACACGGCTGTGGCACATGGCCGTGCCACACGAAGACCACACGGTTCAGCCCCCGGTAAGCACGGCTAGGCTACATGACCGTGCCACCTCAACAGTCCCAAACAAGGCCTCTTATCGAAACCACACGGGCGTGGCACACGGGCATGTTCTAGTCGTGAGGAAGAGGAATTTCACTCGGATTTGGATGCTTAGAGGCTAAGAAAGGCTCCCCAAAGCTCTATATAAAGACCCTAGAAGGCAACTCTAAGGATATACTCTTTTCTCTCAAGAAAGAGCGCCATAATTCTACCAACACAAGGAGTGAAAGCAAGGGATTACTCCAAGGGAAGCCGATTGGTTCATCCCAGAGGCCAGAATTCTACATCAAGACAGAGGATCTCCCTAAATTCCTTCAGGGGTTTTTGGGTTCTTTATGTTTTGTTATCTTAATTCTTCTGAGATGTTTTCTTTCTTTATTATTAACTAAACCCCTCAAATACTTGAGGGGGATGAAACCTAAGACAGATCTTGTTATTATTTATTCTTGAATTATTTGATAAATACTTGAATTATTCTTAATTATGTGTTCTTCATTCTTTATTTAATAATCCTAGGTATTACTTCAAGAACTTGATGTGCTTAGGCAGAGGAGTAAAAGTCCCTGTTTTAAGAGTAGATCTACCATAATTAAGTGGAGTTGCATGCAACCCTAGACATAGGGTGACATAAATCTGCCAAATTAGGGTCAAACCTAATAGGGGGATCCATAGATCGAATTAATGCAACCTAGGGGTGTTAATTATTAAGAAAACTTTAATTAACCACCTAGCATTAGTTGTTCTTATCCTCGAAAGAGGTATTAACATAAGTTAGGGATCTCTACGGATCAAGTCAAGTAAAAGAATCATCTACTTCAAGAAGTTAATAACGCGTGAAGTCTAGGTGGATTGTCCCTTAAGTATTGCTCATATCAATCAGGTTTTCCCTAAAGTTTTCCCAAATTTACTTTTTGTGAACTTTTAGTTAGTTTTAGAATTAGTTTCAATCAATCCTCTTTTATTTTTAGGCTAGATAATAGAAAGGAAGTAAGTATTAGTACTTTTGGTTTCCTTGGGTACAATAACTTGGTCTTGCCGCTAAACTATACTACTGTTCGATAGGTGCGCTTGCCTTTAATATCGTGATATTAGTTAGTTTTGGTGTGATCAGTTTTTATAAATTTTATTACTTAATATCTGAGCATATCAAACAACTTCATCCAACCAAGTCCCACATCCAAGAGTGATGGCCTTGCACTGCTCCTTCCCTTGGGTTTTCAAATTTTCAACATTGCTTGGCAATGCTCATTGTGGCCTTGAACTTAGCGCATTCGCTATCTACCCTACTTGATTCTTAAGAGCTCAGTGAGATGCAGTTTGACTATGGATCACAACATCACTCTTGGTCATATCTTTCTTCAAATAGGCTTCAATAGATAATGATGATGATGAAACAGATGCCTGACCTTACTGGACATATTGCCTCAGCATTGTTTGATTATAACCATTAGGTACATTGATGGCATTCTATTTTGCAGCATTGTTAAAATTCCCCTCACTTTGATTATTCTAACTAAAGGTTGGATTTTGCCTCAACCCTTGATTATAGATGTTTGAATAGGGGTTATTGTTCCTATTGAAATGACCCATGTGGCACACAGATGATGGATTTGATGGGCATTCATCAAATGCATAGTCTTCACTATAATAAACACACGATTCCTAAACTACAATTGGTCTCTTCATTGTTTTGATCATATTAGTTAGAGAAGATACTTGGGCTACCAATAAAGTAATTAAATCAAGCTCTATGGTACTAGCAGCTCTTTTGTACATCCCAACTCTTGTGGTAGGGTACTAATAGTCATTGTTGGCAATCTTCAAAATCTCATATGCTTTGTTGTAAGATTTATCCAATAATTTACCATTGGTAGATGCATCAATTACCGTTCTCCTGTGTGCATTCAACCCATTATAGAATATTTCCATTTGAGTCTAATGCTGAAATCCATCCATCAAACACTTCTGAATTAAGCCTTTAAATCACTCCCAAGCTTCATATAGCATTTCGTCCTCCATTTTCTGAAAAGATGTGATGCCATTTCTAAGTTTGGTATTCATAGTTGGTAGATTATACTGTAGCAAAAAATTCTGGCAAAGATCATTCCATGATGCCACTATTCCCAATGGCAAAGCATTCAGTCAGGCTTTAGAACAATCGCTTAAAAAGTACTGGAATAGTTTAAACCTCAGAACATCTTTAGGCACACCCTATTGCTTGAACGAGTCACAAACCTCTAGAAACTGTCATAAATGCAATTTTGGATCTTCAGTGGGCAGTTCACCAAACTATCCTATTGTTTGAAACATATGAAACATTACCGATTTCAATTCAAATTGCTGAGCTTGTATTTGTGGCTTGACTATCCCTAGATTTAGATCATCAAATATTGGAACAACATGCTCTTGAATGTGTCTATCTCGATCAGTTATCACCTAATGGACATGAGGATTAGCGTCCTAACCATTTGGATTACAATTGAGACCAAGATCATTCCCGCTCCTAGCCATGTTTCGCAGCTCTTTTTTGCATTCTTTGCAAAGTTCTTTTGAACTCTGGGTCAAAGGGGTATTCCTTGTTAGTTGGAATGCCTCTTCTCATGCACTTATGGAAAACCTGTAGAAACTAAATATAACTAACTTAAATAATACTAATGGAACTAAGTAAAATAATAAAACCAATTTTTACCAAATTACCGATCCCCAACAACAGCACCAAAAACTTGTTGTGTGTAAATGATGTGCGATTTTGTGCAAGTATACACTTTGGATCAATTAATAAAATGATTAGTGAGTATCATTCCCATGAGGATCAGATTGAGGCACAAAATTGGTCAAGTTATTACAATATGGTTAAGGTTACGACAACACTGGCAAATAAGATGCTATGGTAAGCTAAGATAAGCATGCAATGATAATTCAATGGAATGTTGATGTATGCGATAGATGGAATTGATGAATAATTGGAAATGCTATAGAAAAAGTGACAGCATAAATGTAATGGCAATAACAAGAGTTATTATCAGAATAAAATGTAAACAAAGAAATAAACAACTAAATATGCTGTGACAAAGTTTCTAGGACAAAGAAGAAGGACGGAGTGATGTTGATTCAGAAGGTCAAGATTACCTGAATCAACGCATACTATCAATAATGCCTTTGGCAAAATTGTATCTTCTTTACTACACAGAAGAGTTTTAGAATGGCCTGCCTCTTACGAAAGCAAAACCTCAAGTTACCTTGCACGTGTCTATAGGATTTTTAGATATCTTGCATGGGTTCCTTCTGTATGATCATGACTCCATCTCTAGAGTCGACTACAAGTGTCTATCACATTGTAACACCATTACCCATATCTGACACCAGGGCAGGGTTCAAGGCCTTACTGTACTTAAACATGCTTAAGCTTCTTAAACTGAGCCATAAAATTACTTAAGGCTTTTTCCAATGATACTTCACCACTTCATGAAGAAATCTTCTTTTTTATGGCATGTGACACCCAATTAGAGTTTTCCACACACTAGATAATTAACCAAATCAACATACTAAGGGGTTTCACCGATAGCAAATAACTTCTCATCTGGGAATACGTCGACAATTTAAAGTATGTGTCCATCTTTGTTGCCAACTTCCAATCGAGACAGATAGTCTGCAACTTGATTCTTTAAACCTTTGTGGTTTTTTATCTTAATATCAAATTCTTGCAACTATAAGATCTGGCGTATAAGTCTTGGTTTTGCATCCTTCTTCGTAAAAAGATATCTCAACGCCGAGTGATCAGTAAATATGGTAACCTTTATGCTAACAAGATAAGAATGAAACTTGTCAAAAGCAAAGATTACAACCAACAATTCTTTCTCTGTAGTAGATGGTGTGAAATATATTTCCCTTGTGTTGTCCTAGAATAGAACCCACAACAAAGTCTATTTCATCGCACATAACCTCAAAAGGTTAAGACCAATTTGGTGCACCGACCATGGGTGCATTTACTAGCTACTTCTTTAATTGAATAAATGCATTCAGACATGCATAGTCAAAGAAGAATTTTTTATTTTTCTCCAGCAATGAGCATAAAGGTTTTGTAATTTTTGAGAAATCTCTAATAAATCTTTGGTAAAACTCCGCATGCCTAAGAAAACTACGAATACCATTCACATTTTTCGGTAGAGGTAATTTCTCAGTGATTTCCACTTTAGCTTTGTCGACTTCAATGTCTTGACTGGAGATGCGATGGCCTAACACAATGCCTTCAGTTGCCATGAAATGGCATTTTTCCTAATTTAAAATAAGATGTGTGTCTTCACATCGCTTCAATACTTTATCCAAATTTTCAGTGCAATGATCAGAATCAATCCCATAGGCTGAGAAATCATCCATGAAAACTTCTAAGGAAATCTTCAATCATATCCGAGAATATTGTCATCATGCTTCTTTGAAATGTGGCTGGTGCGTTGCAAAGACCAAAAGGCATAAGGTGAAAAGAAAAAGTACCAAAATGACAGGTGAAAGTTATTTTCTCCTGATCCTCCAGTGCAATAGAAATTTGATTATACCCAGAGTAGCCGTCTAAGGAGAAGTAATAGGCTCTTTCAACAAGCTTGTCCAACATTTGGTTAATGAAAGGAAGTGGGAAGTGGTCCTTCCTTATAGCATCATTAAGTTTGTGATTATCCATACAGACTCGCCATATTGTAGGAATACGTGTAGGACTTAATTCGTCTTGTCGTTGCTAACCACAATGATGCCACTCTTTTTAGGAACACATTACACTAGACTTACCCAATTACTATCAGAAATAGGGTAAATAATTCCAGCATCAAGCCATTTTATAATTTCTTTCTTAACAACTTACTTCATCTTCTCGTTTAATCTTCTTTGTTGCTCAATTGATTGCTTACTTTCATCTTTTAACTTGATCTTGTGCATTCAAAAAGATGGACTACTGCCTCGAATATCAGCAGTACGCCAAGTGATAGCTCATTTATGTTGCTTAAGAATATGAACCAATTCCTCTTCTTGAGTTACATCTAGTGTTACGGAGACAATAACTAGGAGAGTATTGTTAGCAACAAAAAAGATGTATTTAAGATGAGTAGGTAGTGGTTTCAATTTTAGAGTAAGAGCTTTGTCAATAGATGGCTTGAAAAATGGATCTGTTCTGCTGGCTAAGTCTAAGGATTCAATCTGCCATCCATGCCTAAGTTCAACATTATTAACTTCAACCATGCTGTCACAATCATCTAAGAATTCATCATTAGATGTCACTGCAAACTCCTCAAAAAGTATTGTGCTTTGGTCATTGAATTCTTCCTCAATTAGATCATCTAGCACATTGATAGTATGACATTCTTCTTTGTATTGCACTGAATAGATTCGAAAAGTCTAAACGTAACATGCTCATCGTTAAGTTGCATGGTCAGTTCACCTTTATAAACATCAATAAGATTTCGTTCAGTGGCTAAAAATGGTCATCTCAACATTATGGGAACCTCATTGTTTGAAGCATAATCAAGTATGATAAAAGCAACCGGAAAAAGGAATTTATCCACATGAACTAAGATGTCTTTGATTTGCCCTTCAGGTTTAGTAAAGGATAGATCTGCTAGTTGTAATGTCACTACAATAGGTTTCATGTGACTAATTCCTAACTTTTTGAAAATAGATAGTGGCATTAGGTTGATGCTAGCACTCAAGTCGTATAAAGCCTTGCCCAAATAAAGGTTACCAATTGAACATGGGATAGTAAAGCTCCTAGGATCTTTCATTTTGGGGTGCAAGTTATTTGTACAACACTACAGCCTTCTGTGAGTGTAATAATTTTACTACTACTGAGCTTCTTCTACTTGGACAAGAGCTCATTCGTAAATTTCCCATAATTTAGAATTTACACAAAAGTGTCTACTAAAGGAATATTGACTTGGATTTACTTCAGTGTATTCAGTAACTACTAGTACTGCTTATCCTACTTATTCTCCCGAAATCTTTGTGGAAAAGGTAAAGGTAGAGATACATCTGATTGCACCTACACCTTTGATTGCATCAATAGTTTTGAGGGTTGGACATTAGGCATATGAGTGACAATTTGTGGAACTTCTTTATCTGGTACATCGACAAGCTGTTCAAATTCAACTTTCTCACCAGGGATCACTTTACCAGTGTATTGAGGGTCTATAGTAGAGTTTGTAGTCAGTTCGCTAGTTTGTTTACCACTCCTAAGAGTGATCGCCTTGCAGTGTTCTTTCCCCCTCGGACTAGAATTTTTTGTGTCACTAGGTAGTGTGGCCGGTGGTCAAGTATTCAGATTCGAAGTAAGTTGTCCTAATTGTGTCTGCAATGCCCAAATAGAAGATGAATTCCTTTGCACAATAGCTTATGTACAAGTAATATGCTCTCGCATTAAAGCCCCAAGAGCTGCTAACGGGTCAGAAGGAGAAGCTTGCATGTACGATTGTTGTCGATGTCCTTGAACATGCTGATTGGGCATTGAAGGGTCTTATAGCTGTATTGAGTTCTGGTGTAGATGCATCTAGCTTTGTTGTGGATACATCTGGGTGTGTTTATTGTAATTATGTTGTTGTTGATTATAATTCACTTGTCTTGGATTATAATTGCCTTAAGTAGATATATTCTCATATCAAAATGTTGCAGCATTTTGTCCAGCAGTTTGAGTTTCCCAAGATTGTTAATTACGTGCAAAATTATTATAAGAGTTGCTATAAGAATTGTTGCGGATGTTACTGACATAAAATGCATTTTCTGCATGTTGTGGACAATCTTCATAGCTATGGTTGTCACTGCAAATTTCACAACAAAAGGTAGGAACATCAACTTGTTAAACGGCTTGTATAGGTGCAATGTCGCTTGTCCCTTGCATATTTTTTTATCATATTTGCAAGAGAAGAAACTTGAGCATTAAGTGCCAATATTGCATCCAATTCAATAACTCTCGGAGTAGCTTTTGCTTGTGCAGCTCTATAGATAGGATATTGATAATCATTTTGAACAATTCTCTTAAGAATTCCAATTACATCATTATAAGTACAATTCAACAAAGGACCATTGGCTAATGTGTCAACAAGATTCCGCGCGTGTCAATTTATCCTATTATAGAAATTTTCAATTTGTGTTTCCTGTCGAATGTCGTGCATGGGGCAATGTTAAATAAAGATTTATAACGTTCCCATTTAGTGTGAAGATTCTCATCATCCAGCTGATGATAAGCCGTAATATCATTTTGGAGACAAGGATTTATTGTTGGTGGGTTAAAACTAAAAACAAACTGTCTTTGTAACATCCCGATATAGAGCCTAGTCAAAATAGTGGTTTCGAGACCACAAATCCAAAGTAAAAATATTTTTTATGATTTTTTTGAGGTCCATGACATGTTTTCATGATAGTGTGAAAGTTTCATGAAGAAATTTTGTAAATAAGAGTCCAATTTGACTTTTAGGACTAAATTGAAAAAGTTGCAAAATATGAGAATTGAAAAAGTTGCAAAATATGAGACTCTAGAAGCTTTAAGTATGAAATAGCTTTGGATTATTAATTAGGGGTCCTTAAATAGCAATTTGGCCAATTTTTATTTTTTGGACAAAAATGGGCATGCAAGGGTAAAATTTGAAAGTTTAGTAAAAAGGGCATTTTGGTCATTTGATTATTAAATGAATAAAAAGGAAAAAAGAAAGAAAAAATGTGCTCATCTTCCTCAAGCAAATGCCGAAATTTCTGAGGGTTCGATAGCTAGGGTTTGTGTCATTTTCAAGCTCAATAGTAAGTCATCCTAGCCTCGTTTTCAATGTTCTTTTCAGTTTTAAAACCCTCTACCCCGATTTACTTATTTCTAGCCATATTTTGAAGTAGGGTTCATGTTTGAAATTTGACCCATGTGTGACATGCATGTGTTTTGATGTTAATGGAAGAATATGAATGTTTGATGTGTGATGAACATCTTTTACTAAGTGATTTTTCATGAAAACACCTAAAAAGGGCTAAATTGTAAAAGTTATAAAATGGGTAGTAAAAAAAGGTGTTTTAAAAGAAAATGTGGGCTATTATAAGCATTAAAATAGTTTGGCTAGGCTTGTATGTTAAAGAAATTGAGTATGTTTCATTTCAAGAGCCTAGGGACTAATTTGTAAAAATGTGAAAATTTAGGGGCAAAATTGTAATGTTGCACAATTATGATCTATGGACTGATTTGAAAAATGCGATGATTAAATAAGTGAAATTTTCTATTATGGATCAAGAGGAATGGAGTTCGAACCTAAACCGAGGAAAGAACAAAGTTGCGGACTAAATTGTATAACTAGTCATTTTTTTTACCGAGGTAAGTTTGTGGGTAAATAATGCAACATTTCTTCATTATATATCTAATGCTTTATTATTGCATGATATGTATAATTGTTCTAGGAATTTTGATTTACAATGATTCGATGACGATGTGACAAGGTTTTGATGTCTCGAAATCCCAGTTGAACCTTAGGAATAGATAGGATACAAATGTCATGACATTAGGGTTACGAGATCCCATGTAAGACCATATCTGGGATATGGCATCGTCATCTATTGTGTGATTACGTGTAAGACCATATCTGGGATATGGCTTCATTTTGAAATTTTGAGTAAAACCATGTCTGGTACATGGCATCGATATGAGATCCCGTATTAGACCATATCTGGGATATTGCATCGGCATCAATTTGTGATTTCATATAAGACCATATTTGCGATATGGCATTGGCATCCTACCAGGTGTATGAGATTTCTCGAGTATCCTTTAGTATTCCAAGTGGTTTAACGGGTAATTCAAGAGTATGTCAAAGAAATGACAAGGTATAAACATGTTCAAAGGGTGCATGTATGTAAACGAAGCTCATAATTCTTGAGTCATGTATCGATAAGGTCTCGGTAAGAAGTGAATGAAGGAATCATGAACATGAGTTTGATGGTATATTATGTAAATGACATGTTCTAAGATGTATCTATGATACTTGATGACATTGTGACAAGTTATATTTATGTCATGTGGATCATATTGCATGATTAATGTTGTTAATTATTTACATGCAAACTTACTAAGCTTTATGCTTACTCCCCTTTCTTTTCCATTTTTCTTATAGTATCGCCAAGGTAGCTCGTGGATCGAAGGACGTTGGAGACTCGATCACACTATCAATTGGAATATTTGGGTATAGCTAGTCTTAACATTTTGAGTATGGCATGTATAGGGACTTGGTCTTTTTGTTATATGTCATGTTGGTTTACCCAAATATGTTGGCTTGTAGTGATACTTGATTCATTTTGTATAAGGCCATTAAAAGTTGGCCAACATTTATACTTGATATATGCATATGGTGATGTTATTCTTGATTGAGGTAATTTGCATCTTTAAGTTGCTAAGTGTGTGAGATATATGCATGATGGACGTGGTATGCAAATGATATGTGGAAGACTTGATTTAAAGATGTTTGATAGCTCACATATGTTGTGTTATGTGCCTTTGAAGTAGTGTAAGTGTGCTTGTGTTTCAGGGTGGCAAAAGGCTTGGTAAATAACCTTATATTTGTCCACATGGGTAGACACACTGGCGTCTGTCTAGGCCGTGCATGACGCACGGTCAGCCCCATGGGTGTGTGAATAGGCCATGTGTCCCCTGCACCTTAATTTTTAAGAAACAGCATGCCCAATATGGAGCACACGGGCAGAGACATGGGCATGTGTCTCAGCCGTGTGAAGGCCACGATCTAGAACGTAGATGTGTACTAAGCCGTTTGAAAACTAGTTTATCTTCTAAATAAAAAAATTCGACATGGGCTCGGCACACGGGCGTGTTTCTCAGCCGTGTGGACTGTACGGCCTTGGATACAGGGTGTGCCAAGGGCGTGTAAAGTCTGCACCTAATTTACGAGAATTTAATTCTTCACAAGGCCAAGCACACAGGCGTGTGGCTTGGCCGTGTGGTTTCATTTGATTGATGATGTCATAAATAGAGAGTTACACTGGGTATGGACACTGGCGCGTGTGACCACACAGCCTACGGACGTGTCCCATATCTACATGAGTGTGTCCCATATCCACATGGGTGTGTGACCCCTATTTAGGAAAAAATTTCTATGAGATTGTAAAATTTTCAAAAGTTCTCAGTTTAGTCCCGGACCGCTTTGAAAGTAGATTTTGGGCCTTGTAGGCTCATATAAGGGATGAAATTTTATGGCCCGATTCTGTATGGATGTTTACACTTAAGTCGGGTAATGCCTCGAACCCTGTCTCAGTGTCGGATATGGGTAAGGGCTGTTACAGTCTTGCTAGTGCATTCCAAGGAGTAATTGATCTGGGAGGTAGTGTGACACCCCTAATCCGTATCCGTCGCCAGAATAACGTTATGAAGAGTTACAGGACCTATAATGTAATTCATCATACATTTCATATACATTTCTCATTCTAAACATAAAACATTCACACACATTCATATAGTCCCTAACACGAGCCTTCGAGGGCTAAAACTATCATTAAATGTAATTCGGGACTAGATCGATAACTCCTAGAAACTTTAGGGAAATATTGAAAATTTTCACATACAGGGGACTCACGCTCGTGTAGCTAGGCCGTGTGTCTCACACGGCTACAAGACACGCTCGTGTCATAAGCCGTGTGTACATTCGAAATGGGATCACATGGCTGTGTCCCAGATCGTGTCCTACACCGTGTAACTCTCTGACTTGTGTCACACGGCCAACCACACGCCCATGTGACTAGCCCGTGTAACTCTTTGACTTGCTTTCATTAAAACTATAGGGGACTAATGGCTATGTCACCTGACCGTGTCTTACACACGGCTGAGACATACGCCCGTGTCTGTGCTCATGTGGATGAAAATAGGCTAGGTTACAAGCCACATTTCTTACCGAATTTTAGTGGCAATCTACACAGTTCAATAGCACATAGCCACAACCAAATTAGGTGATCAAACCAACCCAAAATCAAGTCTAAACATGCAATTTCCATGTACACAATAAGATGTCCAAAAGCACATACATTTGCTCACTTAAACACATACCAAACTTGATTCAAAAGCTACCTAAATGGTCATTCTCATGTAATTACTAATTTACATATTATGCTAACTACCACTTCACAACCAAGCAATTTCTAAAACAACCATCAAGCATACTCATTTCAATTTCAACCGTTTGATGCTATAACACAATTTCACAAACAAGTCATTTACACAACAACTATACACCACATATCACTAGGCCATTTATACATATATGTTTACATACTGATATATACCAAGTCAAGCCAAATCACATGGCTAAAATATAATCAAAACATATAAGCTGCATTAGCCGTTAGACCTATACATGCCATATAACCAAAATACATAAGTTCAAAAGTACCAAAACGATAGCTGGATTGTGTGATGAGAACTCCGATAACTTCCAATCCGAGTGAACTTCCGAATCACTATAAAACATGGAAAAATAAACAAAGTAAGCTCCTATGACTAATGAGTGCTATTTATCAATTCATTTACAATTTAAAGAAGCATAAGTAAATGTAAATAAACTTCATTCAATTGAATAATTAGCACATTGCCATAACCTTATGAATCATATTTAAATTCATCAACTATCACTTACTTGTCAAACTTATCATGAGTACCTAAACTAATCCATATCTTCCCTTATATTCTCGTACTATCATCTTTGTCTGTTGAACCATTTGGAATAATATCGGATACTCGGGTATCTCGCACACTAAGTGCCATATACGTGGTTAAACCACCTTTATCACATCTCATATACATGCTCACTCTCAAGCTATCATTGGGTTTGCTCATACAAGCTGCCGGTCAAGACATAGCTACACAGTGCTACTCACACAAGTTGTCGAGTAACCGCAACACATGCTGGTAAACTCAGCCACTGGTAGGACGTACAAGACCAGCACCCAAATTACATAATCACGGTAAACCTTAATGACATGTCATTTTGTATCCTATCTATTCCTTAGGTTCAAATGGGAACAATTCTCGGTTGATACATCGTCGATAACTTTCGCAATGTCATGTTATCTTAATTACACAATTTAAACATTTAAACACTTATAACATAAAGCTTATTAAATATACGAACTTACCTCGTATTTATCCGAATGTAAACGACCGTTCAATCCACTACTTTTCATGATCTATATATAATCAAATTTAACTTATTTAAATATCATTCTATTTGATTTAACCCAAAACACATATTTTTGCAAAGTTACACTTTTACCCCGGAACTTCTAATTTCTTTACAATTTAGTCCTTAGCATATAAAAATGCAAATTAATGAAATTCAGTATATACCCATGCTAGCCGAATTTTACCCATGCTTATTACAACCCATATTTTTTATTTATTCACAAATTTAACCACACAATTTTCACATTTCTCAATTTAATCCCTATTTGACAAATTTATCAAAAATCACTTTACAAAAGTTGTTTAACTTACAGCAAAGTCTCATAATCTATCATTAAAAAATAAAAAATCACACAAGAGCATTCATGGTACAACCCTCAATCTTTAACAATTTCACAAATTAGTCCCTGGGCTAGCTAGATTGAGCTACAACGACTCCAAAAATATAGAAATAATTAAAAACGAAACAAAAATCACTTACCCAAGAGCTAGATGAAGCTGCCGAAAGCTTAAGCACAAAAATGGCTTCCCAAAACCTATTTTTCAGTGGTGTTTAGCTTTTGGGAAGATGATACCTTAATTTCCCTTATTTTAATTTTAAATTATTTGGTTATTTGCTTATTTAACCTTCATTTATATCTTTAAAAATCATTTAAAATATGTTCAAAAATGTCCACCCACTAAACAAATGGTTTAAGTACATCATAAACCCTCCAACTACTTAATTTCAGTCATTTGGTACCTTAAACATATAGAACTCAAATTTTACACTTTACACAATTTAGTCCTTTCTTACAAATTAAATATTCAAACAATAAAATTTCTTAACGAAATTTTCATACGACTCTACTGTCATGTTGTAGACATTAAAATAATAATAAAATCAATTTTTTGACCTTAGATTTGTGGTTTTGAAATCACTTTTCTAATTTCACCAAAAACGGGTCGTTATAGATAGCCCAAGAAACCAAGTACGAGCTCTTCCCTGTAAGGAATAAGGAAATAATTGCATCTTCAAAGTGTCATCAGGAACGCCTTGTTGATTAAAGGAAGCACAAGTCAATAAAAATGATTTAAGATGTTCTCGTGCATCTTCATGTGGCAGTCCAACATATTGCCCATTAGAATTCAACATTTGAAACATTACTGGCTTGAGTTCAAAATTCCCAGCTTGGATTGCTGGTCTAACAACTCCCGGTTGTAAGTCATCCAAGACATGTACCACAAAGTCTCATATAGTCCTGTTTTGTATTTGAACGTCTTGCGAAAATGGTGGGTCATTAGAATTTTGGTACTGCACCTAGGGTATGGCTTCATTGTTTCTTGGTAAATCTATATTCCTTTTTTCTTGAAGTCTCCCCCGAATGGTTCTTTCAATTTCTAGATCAAAATTAGTAATAAAATCCAAATTACTTCAGGTTATTAAACACCTAAAATAAAATGTGAAAATAGAAACAAAAAGAAAACAAGTTAGTGACAACTAAATATTATATAATAAAAAAACAAAGTACAAAAAAAAAAAATCAAACAAACACCATCTCGGCAATGGCACCAAAACTTGATCGGCTGTTTACCATCACAACAATAATGTGCAAGCGTACACTATCGATGCAAGTATAGTAGACATATATGAGTTTTTTGGATATCGATCTCACGAGGATGGTTGTCTTTTGTCTATCAATGCCAGTGCTATAGATAGATAGAAATGAGATAAATTGTGAGAGTAGTTGTCGAAGCAATAACTTGATAAAATATGATAATGATAAACTGGGATCTCCAACGTAAATATCCAACAGAATTCTAAGTGCTCACAAGGTATAAAAGGATAGGTGATTGTCGATGCATTAAATTAGCATGAATATCTTACCAAGCTTAACTTCTATATTTAATCTAAGACCTAAACATGAACATTACCCACACCTTCCGATGATGGCAATGGAACAATATTAAGAAAAAGTTGATTAAATTCCTCTAATCCTTAAGCAACTTCTGCTGTCATGCTTGTTAGCTTGAACTGTCGCTGCACTTTCTACTGTCGGTGACCGCAATAACACTTGCATGCTAGAAACATTCAAACCCAAAGATTAATCAGTGGAAGCAAGATTGCATAAAATAACATTTAACCCATAAATCATATGTACTTTCGTACAAACATGAAATAGAAAGTAATCACCATCGTTTAGAAAAGAAATATAAAAGAAATAGGTGGAGAAAACTATTTGATCTCATAATTGTGATGAAGTAATAAATTGATCGTACCTAAAAACTAACTATTATCACGATAAAAGGCAAGCACACCTATTGAATAGTAGTATAGCTAGTGGCAAGACCAGAATATCGAATCCAAGGAACTAAAAGTACTAGTAATGAGTTTCTTCCTATTATCTAGCCTAAAAATAAAGAGGGAGTTTGGTTGTAAACTATTCTAAATTAAACTAAAGACACGACAAAGAGTAAATTGGGGAAATTACATTAGGAAAACTGAATGATAAGGACAATACCTAAGGAAGAATCCACCTAGACTTTACTTGTTATCTAACTCTGAACTAGATGATTTCTTCATTCGACTTGATCTGTAGAGATCCCTAAATTATGTTAATATCTCCGTTGAGAATAAGAATAACTAATCCTAGGTTGATTAATTGAAATCTCTTTCTAATTAAACTCCCTAGTCTTGCATTAACTCGATCTATAGATCCCCATATTAGATTTGACTCTAATCTGGTAGATTTTCGTCGTCCTATGTCTAGGATTGCGATCAACTCTGCTTAATTGTGTTGGATCTACTCTTAAACAGGGACTTTTGCTCCTCTGCCTAAGCACATTCGACTTAAATCAATATCCCGAAAATATCAATTCAAGAATTAAAAACACAATTAAGAACAAGTCAAATATTTATCATATAGTTCAGATAATAATAACAAGATTCGTCTTTGGTTTCATCCCCCTTAGATATTTGGGGTTTTAGTTCATGTTTATAAAAAGAAACATCTCAGAGTAAAGAAAATAACAATACATAAGGAAACCCAACACTCCTAAAAGGATTGAAGGGAGATCTTCTGTCTTGATGTAGATCCTGGCTTCTGAGATGGATCAATCGACTTTCCTTCGAGTAATTCCCTGCCTTTAGCTCTCCGTCTTGGCGGGAAGACTGTCCCCCTTTGTAGTTGCCTCCTAGGGTCTTTATATAGAGTTTGGAATGTCTTTCTTAGCCCCTAAGTAGCCTTTTCCTCATGACATTGAACTTCATCACGATAGGGACACGATGGTGTCGCAAGCCTGTGTGAATCGATGTTGGACTGTGCTCAAGCCTGTTTATGTGGCACGACTGTGTTACACACCTGTGTGGTGAACTCGAGGCCGTGTTGTTTTCACACCTTGGCCCATTTTCTCTATTTTCGACCCGTTTCTTATTCTTTTTACTCCTCTATGCTCACCTTAGTATAAAACATGAAATTAAAGGTTTAGGAGCATCAAATTCCATAAATCAAGGAATAATTTATCCAAAAATAGGCTAGACATGAGGTAAAAAAATGTATAATTTATGGTTTATCAAATACCCCCACACTTAAGCATTTGCTTGTCTTCAAGCAAAATTTCAGCTTACAATTAAAAATGATTCCTCTCAACTTATAATTCTTATCAATAATGTTTCAAACTAATCCACAAGTAATCATACATTAAAAATTCAACTGAAAGAAAATCAAAGTCTCAAATAATTTAAGTTGAGAATTTTATCACAAAAACATAAGTTTCCTCCCTTCTTTTAAGTAATTACCTTGAACTTGAAATCAACAAGAGTTGACATCTTCACTAAAGATTCACTCTATCCACTCAAAGTGTTTAGGGTTCAGAAATTAAGCACTCATTAGTCAACATGAAAAGTTATTACCATAAGCTTGCAGGAAAATCAAATCTCCACCACTATGTATTGACATGATACATCGATCAAAAGGTCTTTCAAGGGTTGTAACGTGGCCTTGGTTAGAGGTGTGGTCACAAGCTAAAAAAAGAGGGTTAGAATCGAGATTGAATTAAAAAATCATCTAATTAGAAAAATTTCTATCACTGAAACATATTCCTAGAGTAAAGCCTTTTTCTTTTGGATAGTATCGTTTAAGAACAGAAGATTAAAAAATTAATGGAAATATGAAAAAAAATTGAATTACAATTGAAATAAACATATTTTTTTTCAAGAACAAGTCAAGTATTTATAAACTTTACAAGCTGAAAATGAGAACAAAACTAGATAATTATTCAACTCAAATCTCGACAAAAATAGGGATCAAAATAATTGAATGGAATTTAACAAAAAAATGGTTTATAGGTTAATATTGAAGGTAACTCAATGAATGGTATGTTAGGCTCAATGGGGTTCACTAGAGGTTAACTTCAAAGGTAGGCTTTTATGGAGTAAGTGGGTTAAAACCTAGGTGCCTTTATCATTTCAATATATCAAATCAATAATGTGGTCTTGACATGTATAATCAAAGCAAGTTCTAGAATAAGAGATTAACATTGACTCACTCAAAGCAACAATAAAAGTGAGCACGAAAGGATGTATGCTTAAAAGGCTCAAAAATCTCACCAGAATTATGGCTTTTGATGTCAATCCTGCAAATTTCAAATTTCAAGATAACGCTTAAAATTGGGGAAAACAACCTAGAAAAATTTAAATTCTCAAAAAATTCAACTTATCATGCTTGATTCTCTAATGTCTTAAAGTTTGAATAATCAAAGCATAAGTACCTATGTCTTAATTCTCAACATATCAATAAAAATTGTAAATCAATTAGAATTCATTTTAATAGGGGATTGAGAATAATGCAGAGAGTGAAAGTGAGAATTCGGGATTTGAGAACAATGTAAAAAGTTAGTGGCAACAAAATTCCAAGGGTTCGAGGATATTGCAAAGAATGAAAGTGAATTCCACCCCACAGTTAAGATGTACATTGTCCTCAATGTACAAAGATAAAGTTAGTGACAATAGAAGCATAAAATCATAAGATAGGAAGAGAAGTGAAACTCCCTGAATATTGTATGAATTCCTTGAGTTGGAGGTGTGAAGATTGGTAGGGAAGGGTGTTGATCCATAATTTCTGTGCCAAAAGGATATGATGATCGGTGTCGTGGTGGCTAGAGTTATGGTCATATAGGAACCGGTAGTCGTGGCATGGTTTGCCCATTAGAGATGGATTTGAGCTGTAAAGCTCCTTTGAAACTGCGATAGTATTTATAAATTTTTAGGGAATTTAGATTAGCAGAATGTACTCGTTAGGAAATAGCCAATATTAAATATTTGAAATAAAATAAACTAAATTCTTAAAATACTGAAATTCAAATAATGAAAATGATAAGTTTTAAATGAAATAAAAGGAAAAAGTAAAATAAAAAGGAAAATAAAGTAGAAGATCAGAGGACTCGTGAGTCCTAATCTTCAGATGGTTTGTGAGGTGGGTGGCAGTGTGAGATGTAGATGTTGACAAATCTGAGATAACGTAGCATCAATATGATCAAGGCGTTGAAAACACTATTGCTGAAATTGTGTGAATTGCTCAGAAGTGATAGAATCTGAAGCTACTGCATGAACTGGACGGCGAGTGGGCGGTGGCTCCTCGTGGGATAAAGGGATATCATCAGGAATGTCCTCTAGGTCATCCTGCTCGATGGACTCAGATAATTTGTATTGAGGAGGGCCAGTCCCACGTTGGTGCTCGATCATCCTCATGTGAAGCATACTTTGGATGCCCTGTGGGGACATCTGGCCTATGAGAGTATAGGAGGATGTTTGGGCCTTTATGTTGAGGAGGCCAAAGTAGTGGGCCAGGCAGGTCACGTACGGGCCTATCGAGATCACACCCCTTTGATGCCGCTGGGTTTGGTGTTGAATGGCATGGGTGATAAAGTAGGCGAGGTCAAGGATGTGCACGTGCGCCATGCTCCACAAGAAGTAGGCGTCGTGGGTGTTGACGATGCTAGTGCTCTCGCATTTGCCCGTCAATGTATGCACGAGTAATGCATAAAGGTACCTTAATAAAGGGGCGAGAGCTGTCGCCTTAGAGCGACTAGGGTCGTATTGGCCGGAGTAGGGGCCAAGGCCTGCCAACACTTAGACGGTGAGAAGTGGATATGACGGTGAAGCTCTGAGAGGTTTTCCTCCTCCAAAAACTGCTCAATGTATAGACCCAGTGCTGTACTAAACTCCGGTACACTAAGCTATCGAACAATGCCTCTGAGGCGAAATTGGATCGTCCCTGGATCGTCGTGTCGGGGCATGACTGTTTGGAGGTGGAATGTAGAGCATAACTCTAAGGTAAGCTCTAGATAAATGGGCTCAACGATCTGAAAGAATTCGTCCCACTGGTTCGTCGTCAACAGGGCTCGTACTGCATCTGCCAATTGGACCTATTCTAATGTGGCCCAATCGATACACCTTCCTACTTTGAAGGGTCTCGCCCTTAGGATTTGAAAGAGTTCCTCTTGGGAACTTTGCAAAAACTGGAGGAAAGGTGTTTAATTTCAGTTGTGGCTCTAGAAGAGGAACCACCGGTCCCCTTTCATTTTTTAGAGGCGGGGACAGTGGCTTTCTTTCCTCGGGATGATGACATAATTCCTGAAAATAAAATACACAAATGAGAATAAAAAGATAGAAATACATTATGAGGACTCATAAGTTCCTAATTTACTTGACAAATTAGACTAACCAATATCACTAAATACTTCATGTAAGAGATGAATTCAAAGATAAATTTTATCCTAAGCATAGAATCAAATAATGGAGACATGGGTATCAATTTATACTTAGAATCAAATTGCTTAAGATATTTAGAAGTGGCAGCCAAAGGATGTTTCTAAATGGCATAACAAGTTTCCTAGATTAATCATGCAAAATGTATGAGAATCATATCAATAATAATGTAAACAACTAAAAAATGAAATCATGAATAGATAAGTAGTTAAAAGGCATTAAAAATTAAGAGAAAAGGGAGAAAGGGGAACCAAAAATGTGAGATTAAGAGTGGAACACAGTTGTGGTGGTGCTTGCATGGGCGTGGTTGTGTGGCCTAGGTCAGCGACGGCACTAAGAAGGGCTGGTATGGGTTGTGGGTGGAGAGGTTTTAGGGCTTTGAATGAAGAAGATGATAAATAGTGAAGGGTTTTTATAGAAATTAGGGCCATGCCCCTGTGAATCGTTTTTAGCCCGTGTGGTTCAAATTTCAAGGGCTTTGGTAGGCCAGAGTAGTGGCACACGCCCATGTTCTTTGGGCGTGTTAGGGAACACGACCGTGTCGCACGACCATGTCTTTCGATGTTCGCTTCTCCTAGGCCTGTGTATGAATTGGCAGGTTTGACCATGGGATTAGGGCACGTGCGTGTCGTATGCCAGTGTTAAATTAATAGGATCGACCACGAACTTGGGATACGGGCATGTCGCATGCCCGTATCGATTTGTCAGGTTTGGCCATGGCCACCTCACATGATCGTGGCTCATTGTTGCAACCCATGTCGATTTGTCAGGATTGGCCATGTCCACCTTGCACGGTCGTGGTTGATTGTCGCAGCCTGTGTGTTGGGAAAATTTTTGTCCTGTTTGTGTACGGCCATGTCGCACAGCCGTGTCTTTACCCATGGTGTCCCCACGACCTTAGGCACGCCCGTGGGCATGGCCGTGTGGCTTGAAAAACCTGCATTCAGGAGGTTAGTTGATTAATTAGAGAGCTTAAATAAAAGAACTTTACTATGTTAGTGCTCGTGTTGCCTTCCGAGAAGCGCTTGTTTATAGTCTAAGCTCGACTTCCTTCAAGCTTGCATGGTCACGGTGGTTTGAAGAGTTCGAACTCCTTTCTCTTGCTATTAGTCTCACTATCAAAATAAGGTTTGAGTCGAGTATAATTTACCTTGAAATTGCCAAATGTCTTATGTGTTATCTCGACTGTACCATAGGGGAAAATTTTCATTATCGTGAAGGGTGGGGTGTCACCTGTATGAACTTTTGAATTCGAAATTCGAGGATCTTCCTCCTCTAAGTATACCTTATCCCCTACCTTAAATTTATTCATTTTTACCTTAGGGTCATCATGGTGATGCTTTGGTTCGATGTGGCATATTTTGGGTTTCTCTTGGTAGTAGTTCAGCCACTCGTCCAATTCTTCAATCTGTAGCATTCATTTTTCATGGGGGCCCCTTGGACGGACTCGTCTGTTGTTTGATCGAACTTATGTGAAGAGTATCCTGCAAAGAAGGTTGGGCGGTGAGATCATTCTTATTATAAGGACTTATAATAATATCTTTATCATTAACAGTCTTATTAGAGTTACGAGCATGCAAAGTAATTTTTCATCACCTATACGAAGTGTGAGCTCGCCTGTGCCTACATCAATTATGGTTCTAGCAGTTGCTAAAAAGGGTCGTCCTAGGATTAAGGGTACATTGCTATCCTCATCTATGTCTAGAACAACAAAGTCGACTGGGAATATAAATTTATCAATTTTGACAAGCACATCTTCGATTATGCCCCTAGGAAATCTAATGGTTATATCAGCCAATTAGATGCTCATCTTAGTTTGTTTAAGTTTCCTAAGACCTAGTTGTTTAAACAATTTATAAGGCATTACATTAATACTTGCTCCTAAATCGGCTAAAGCATTTTTAACATCTAAGCTACCAAGTAAACAAGGAATAGTAAAACTCCCTGGATCTTTTAGTTTGTTGGGTAGCTTATTCTGCAAAATGGCTGAGAATACTGCATTCAGTTCCACATGAGATGACTCATCTAGCTTCCGTTTGTTCGTCAGAAGCTCTCTTAAAAACTTAACACTGTTTGGCATCTGCAACAAAGCTTCAATAAATGGTAAGTTAATATGTACTTTCTTTAAGAGTTTAAGGAATTTACCGAATTACTCGTCTGTGCGGTCTTTTCTTATCGCGTTAGGATATGGGACATGAGGCTTATCTTCTTTGACAATTGGTTCTTTGTGACTTACCTCATCCTTACCTCTACTTACCATAGTCTTTTTACTTGGCTCTATTGTGGTTTTAGCTAACCCTTCTTCGTCAATTGTGTCGATGGCGTGGAGTTGCTCTTTAGGGTTAGTCTCAGTGTTGCTTGGTAAACCACCTTGTGGTCTTTTAAAGATTAGCTTAGCGAGTTGGCCTATTTGAGTCTCGAGTCCTTGGATGGATGCTTGCTGGTTCTTAAGTGCCGTCTCGGTGTTTTGGAAATGGGTTTCTGACACGGAGATAAATTTTGTGAGCATCTCCTCAAGGTTTGGCTTTTTCTCTTACTGGTACGGTGGTTGCTGAAATCCCAAAGGAGGTGGTGGTCTCTGATTTCCTTGGTTACCTTGTCATCCCCATGAAAAATTGTGGTGATTCCTCCAACCTGCATTGTAAGTGTTACTATAAGGGTTATTCTGATATCTAAGATTATTACCCATATAGTTGGCTTGCTCGTTTTCAATGCCATATCCATAAGTAGGGTACTTGGAATTGCTCATGTTTCCTTGGATTGAGTCACATTGCATCACTGGGTGTTCCTGTGTAGAACCAACTAAACTATCAATCTTTTCATTTAAGAGTTCTACCTAATTAGAAAGCATGGTGACCACATCAATATTAAAAACCCCTGCAGCTTTTTGTGGTTTTATTCTCATGACTTGCCACTGATAGTTGTTCAATGACATCTCCTCTATAAACTCGTAAGCTACTTCTGGTGTTTTGTTATTGATTGTTCCACCGGCAGCTGCATCGATCATTTGTCTCGTTGAGGGGTTCAAACCATTGAAAAAAGTTTGAACTTGTAACCATAGGGGTAACCCATGGTGAGGGCACGTTCTCAATAAATCCTTGTATCTCTCCCAAACATCGTAGAGTGTCTCTAAATCCATCTGCACAAAAGAAGAGATATCATTTCTTAATTTTGCCGTTTTAGCCGGTGGAAAATATATGAGTAAAATTTTTTCAGTCATTTGTTCCCATGTAATGATAGACCCTCGTGGTAAAGAATTTAACCACTGTTTAGCTTTATTCCTCAAGGAAAATGGGAATAACCGAAGACGAATGGCGTCATCAGAAATGCCATTTATTTTAAATGTGTTGCATAACTCCAAAAAGTTGGCTAAATGAGCGTTAAGATCTTCATCCTGCAAACCATCAAACTGAACAAACTGTTGTATCATCTGAATAGTGTTAGGTTTCAGTTCAAAATTATTTTCAGCAATAGTAGGCCTAACAATACTAGATTCAGTACCAGCCAAATTAGGTTTAGCATAATCATACATAGTACGAGGAATAGGATTTTGCTCGACAGGATTTGCGGCTACTATAGGAGGTAGCTGATTATCTTGATTTGCCTCCATCTCTTCAGTAGATTCGGGTTCTTCTTCTTGTCCTTGTTCTGGGTATCGTAGGCTTCTTCTTATCTCTCTACGAGTTCTACGAACTATGGCTTCTAAATTGTCATCAAAAAGCAAATGTCCTGACTGGTTTCTTCTAGTCATAAACTAGAGACACCTGAAAGAGAAAAATAGAAAGAAAATTTTAGTAAATAAAACCTAATATAAAAACTAAAAATAATTAAAAGTAGTAATGGCTAAAGTAATAGAAATAGAGTGTTCCTAATATTTTAGTTCCCCGGCAACGGCGCCAAAAACTTGATCTCATGATTGTGATGAAGTAATAAATTGATCGTACCTAAAAACTAACTATTATCACTATAAAAGGCAAGCGCACTTATCGAATAGTAGTGTAGCTAGTGGCAAGACCAAAATATCAAATCCAAGGAACTAAAAGTACTAGTAATGACTTTCTTCCTATTATCTAGCCTAAAAATAAAGAGGGAATTTGGTTGTACACTATTCTAAATTAAACTAAAGACACGACAAAGAGTAAATTGGGGAAATTACTTTGGGAAAACTGCATGATAAGGACAATACCTAAGGAAGAATCCACATAGACTTCACTTGTTATCTAACTCTGAACTCGATGATTTCTTCATTCGACTTGATCTGTAGAGATCCCTAAATTATGTTAATATCTCCGTAAAAAATAGGAACAACTAATCCTAGGTTGATTAATTGAAATCTCTTTCTAATTAAACCCCCTAGTCTTGCATTAACTCGATATATGGATCCCCATATTAGATTGGACTCTAATCCGGTAGATTTTCTTCGTCCTATGTCTAGGATTGCGATCAACTCCACTTAATTGTGTTGGATCTACTCTTAAACAGGGACTTTTGCTCCTCTGCCTAAGCACATTTGACTTAAATCAATATCCCAAAAATATCAATTCAAGAATTAAAAACATAATTAAGAACAAGTTAAATATTTATCATATAGTTCAGATAACAATAACAAGATTCGTCTTAGGTTTCATCCCCCTTAGATATTTGGGGTTTTAGTTCATGTTTAGAAAAAGAAACATCTCAGAGTAAAGAAAATAACAAAACATAAGAAAACCCAAAACTCCTGAAAGGATTGAAGGGAGATCCTCTGTCTTGATGTAAATCCAGGCTTCTGAGATGGATCAATTGGCTTTCCTTCGAGTAATTCCCTGCCTTTAGCTCTTCATCTTGGTGGGAAGACTGTCCCCCTTTGTAGTTGCCTCCTAGGGTCTTTATATAGAGTTTGGAATGTCTTTGTTAGACCCTAAGTAGCCTTTTCCTCATGATATTGAACTTCATCATAACAAGGACACGCCTGTGTGGCACACTCGTGTGAATCGATGTTGGACCATGCTCAAGCCTGTTGATGTGGCACAACCGTGTGACATGCCCGTGTGGTGAACTCCAGGCCGTGTTGTTTTCACACCTTGGCCCATTTTCTCCGTTTTCAGCCTGTTTCTTGTTCTTTTTACTCCCTTATGCTCACCTGAGTATAAAACGTGAAATTAAAGGTTTAGAAGCATCAAATTCCATAAATCAAGGAATAATTTATCCAAAAATAGGCTAAGCCTGAGGTAAAAATATATATAATTTACGGTTTATCACTAGTACTAGACAATCTCGATTTGAATCTCTCCATTCCCTCTTACGTTGTAGCCAGGGCTCCTCGTCAGGAGCTGATCTGCCTCCCTTTTACGTCGATTCACCCGTAGGAGACTTAAGCTGCCATAGCCAAAAAGCTTCAAAAAATAGGCTGAAGAAGATAATTACCCCAAAAAAAGCCTCTCATCCTTTTCCTTTTCACTTGAATATTAATATTTATCTAACTAGCGCAGGTGTCCTTTCATCATAATCATGCTAGCTCTGTATGTATAAGTTGGTTGTACCAGACTAGATAACTCACACATTTTTGTTCTTATCCGTACAGCTATCAGGTTCGATGACAATTCTGGGCACAATCTGGAAATACTCGTGCAATGACATCGGTACCAAAACATGAAAAAAATTAAGATCCACTTAGTTATAAAAGGCAATTTATCGAACTAAAAATGCTAAAATATGCATTAAAGATAACTGAATGGGGCACATTTATCAATAAGTAGGGAGACGACATATGTTCTTTCTAGTACTATCAAGCTCACCACCAAGGAAGCTCATTAGAATATCTCATCAAAGGTTTAGCATGATACCCCATAAGGGCTTTTACTTCTAAGTTCATTACAATTATCATTGCTTTAAAGTTCGCAGTGAAAGCCATTTCTTTTCCTAAGGGTCCACCACAAAGGCGTTTCTTTCAGATGGTTGCCACAAAGGCAATTATATAGAGTGGACTACAAATGCATTCCCTTCAAGGCTTAGCATAAATGCTTTTTTTTCCTGGCATGTTTACGATAGGGATTCGCCTAGACTCGCATTTTGTAAGGTTTGCCCCTTATCGTCCTAGGATAGGCAAGGAACCCCAATAAGTAATCACCTTCCTTTAGTTCTTCTCATATGATGCCATAACCCAGCTATGGTCTACACGATCTGATGTTATGGCCATGTACTTTTCCTTTTTGAGATTGTGTTAAAAGTCTCGACGAACCCTTTTAGATGAGTTCACAGAAACAGGCACAGACTCATCATGTAAAGACCCACTCTCATCAGAACATAACATATATCATACAACTAAGACACATGCACACAATCCAGACATCCAAATGTAGCCATACTTCACATTGACCTACTTAGATCTATACCAAGTATGCGTATGATTCTCAAAAAAATTTAGCACAATCATAAACATACTTCAATAATCACACAAAGGATAACATACATAACATATTGTAAGCTTAATGATCAAAATGTCATATTTCAGCCACTTCCTTACAGATCTACAAGTACTATCATCATATAAACAAGAGTCAACATAGAGACTTATCTGATTCTCAATTACTGTAGTTCAAAACTCTATATCCAGGCTTCCATCATGCAATCAGCAGCAACTACTGCTACAAAACAAAGAAACTCATCAATATTTATTCATATACTCATTTTTCCATCATTTTTAACATTAGAAATCCCCAAGGAGGGACCTTTTATTCTTTATCTTACTAATCTTCCAAGTCTAATAGATTTACTATTTACAACACAATATGTAGAGTCATAAATCTTACCTTGACGTGGTGCAATCATTGATAAAGATCCAAACCTACAACTTTAGCTTAAGATTGGAAAGGAAAGACTCTGGGTTCCTTTAGATCTAGACAGAAATACTTCCTCTT
Organism: Gossypium stocksii; assembly: GCA_020496765.1. Classification (NCBI taxonomy): domain Eukaryota; kingdom Viridiplantae; phylum Streptophyta; class Magnoliopsida; order Malvales; family Malvaceae; genus Gossypium; species Gossypium stocksii. The sequence goes on from CM035626.1 coordinate 39,581,459, forward strand.
TTTAGACCTAAATATCTATATAGAGAGCTAAAGTTCTTATAGGAACCCGCCATGTGTTACACACTTTCAAAGCTACCTTTATAAATAGTTTACAATTGTCAATAGAAATCCAATATTTTTATATTCCTGGTTCGTCCCCTTGTTCCTTTCCAACTACCTTGTTAGAACGTAACTAGTACAACAATGCAATAAACTGGGTGTACCGTACCTTTCATAATAATCCCCTGCTTGTAAGGTTCTCAAAACATTTGCCAAACCTATTCTTCTTTATAACTTAATACATTTTAAGAAAAACCCTCACTTAAGAATATGATACACTATGCACTCGATCTATGTGCCAGAACAACAACTGGTTGGATAACATTACGCCACTTAGGTTACTTTCAATTTACCAGCCAAATCCAAAACCCGCCTAAAGCTGAGTGTTACCACTTTTTCATTATTGTGTCAAGGACTACTCCCAGTATCTTAAATTTTGAATGATTTTCAAATACCATTGCTAATTATGTAAAAGATTAAGTTCTTGCATATTGATCTAGCATAAATCAGTGTAGCAGATTGAACTAGTTTTCACCTTTAAGGAGCTCGAATACAAGCATTTTTGTTATATTTTTGTTAAGTTTCTTTAGCTTTACTTACCTTAATAAAATGTGTAAATTTAGCCTTTTATTGACCCTAAGGGCTGAAGGAGGCCTAAGGGAGAGCTAGCGTACTTTTTGAGTATGCAAGAGATCATTAGAAGGCATATTAAATGAACAATGGTCGCTATGTCACAACACGAATGACTCTATGTCGCAATATAAAGACTAGAATAGTAAAATTTCAAGTCTGCCTTCAATGTCGTGACATAGACTGAGGATTTCACAACATACCCCTGAAGACGTCTCAAGGAGGAGCATACTGCCACCTTTGTCACGACATAGGTTTTGGTTTGTCTCAACATCAACTAGGATAAAAATAAATAAGAAATAGGGGTATTTTAGTCTATACAATCGGGCTTGAAGCTCGAGAACGCCAACTAACCTAGGGTTAAGGATGACGGCCACCAAATGGCTATAAATAGGCTCCTTTGGCACATGTTATAGACAACATTCCATGAGCTTAGATTTTTTCTTTAGATTTAGTTTTGTTTTCTTGCTTCTTTAGGTTGTTTAGAGTTCAATTTATTTGTCTCTGTTTTATTTCAAGAGATCTAAATTGTGAAGGGGATCAACTTCTATGGATTCGCATTTATTATTAATATCAATAAGGTTTTTCTTAAACTCTCTACTTTAATTCATTCAAATGATTAATTCTTTCGTCTAATCCATGTTGTTTATGGAAGCCATGAGGAACTAATCCCTCTGTGGGGGATTAATCAGTGGAGGTATGATCTGTCAACTATTTTGTAGGGTTACTCAATGGATCATCTATTTTGGAAAGGAAGAACCTGAAACAAAACTTAGGCCCGACAACCCTGGGAAGTCATCAAGTTGGAAATTAACCAAAATTGGTATTGCCCATTCATGAACACCTTCATGCCAAGTCAGTCTAGACTGTAAGGTTAGAATATAAGTAGTTCTTGCTGACTCGTTATATTAGTGGAAGTTTCAGAAGATCCTACTAGGGTAGCAACTAGTTGATTGACGAGGAACTTGAAACAACAGTTGATGGGGATTACCGAAGCGAGCTAATCACCCATAATCGAGATTTGATTTACTCTACTATTTTATCTCTTGAGTTTTATTTATTTTATGTTATTTTAGTATTATTATTATAAAATCCATAAAAACCCAATTTTATGCTTTTGTACTATAATTTATTTAAAGTACTAATTAGATATTTAGTGTCTAAGTTAGAATTGATCTAGCACTTGCCTCCCTTAGGTACAACCTTGGAGTACTCACCTACTTTGTTGTAAAACTATATCACAACTCGACCTGTATGAAACACCCCTAACCTGTATCCGTCGTTGAAATAAGGTTACAAGGTATTACCGATCAAATCACAACAATAAGTAAACGTTTCATATTCAATAATCAAACATTATCAAATCTCATTCAATCACATTCACATCATCCCTTATGAAGGTCTACGAGACCTTAAAGATGCTTTAGAGAAGGTTTAGGACTAAACCGATCACATATAAAAATTTCGAAAACTAAGAAAAATTTTCTAACGTACAGAGGTCACACGCCTATGTGAACAGGTCGTGTGCTTCACACTGCTATAGACAAGCACGTGTCACATGCCATGTGAAAAGATGGATACATACTGACTTGTACCACATGACCAACCGAACGCTTGTGTGTCTGGCCGTGTGAAAACTGGAGGGTATACTGACTTAGGTCACACGGCCAGTCACACGCCCGTATGTCTAGCCTGTGTGCCTATTCGGAATGGCCTCCCATGCCCGTGTCCAAGCCATGTGCTCGACTATGCCAAACCTGTAGGGTATACTGACTTATGCCACACCAGGGGACACACGACCGTGTACCATGACTGTGTGTCACACACGGCTGAGACACACGCCCATGTCTTTGCCCCGTGTGGACAAAAATAGGTCATTTTCAAGGCCAATTTGCCACCCAATTTTCTTACCTTAAATTAGCATAACAATATACCAAATTCATACACAATTAATAGCCAATTCCATTCCAAATTCATGCACATTGCATACCATATCAAACTAAACCACTTCAATACATAAACATGTACCAAAACACACCAAGTCAATAAGCCATAATCATTAATTCAACCAAATCTCAATATGCATTTTCTCACCATTACAACAACTAAACTAATTCTCAAAAACATACCAAATCATCATCTTAAAATTATACCAAAACTTACCGATTCTCATCCTACATTACATCATTAATAAGTAACCAACAGAACAACCATATAATCAACCCAGAAGCCATACTAAGCTTGCCAAATTACAAGGCAAATTTCATACATTCACAAGTCACATATCAACTCATATCATAAGATAACTTTGCATAGCTAAATTCACTTTCATCAACTACTATATTTACAAGCCAACACACATGTCTAAAATCATAACTCAAACATACCAAAATGACACTAGCCTATACATGCCATATTGTAATAGCCTGAATTAGGGCCTAAACAGAACGGTGGTTTCGAGACCATGAATTTAACTTAGAAAATTTTATTCTGATAAAGTTTTAAGATTTAGTAGGTGATTGATTGCATGAGTAAAAACTTGGTAAATAAATTTTATCGATAATGTAACATCCTGATTTTTGGGCTTAGTAACTTTGTGTGATGTTTTGTAAACTTTAAAATGTTGAGATGTGGTTGTGAAATTCATGTTTAGAGGGTATAAATGGGCCTATGGAAGGCCCATGAGTTGGCCAAAACTCGGTAGAATTTTTGAATTTTGGACTTAAAGAATTAGGGGCTCTGATTAGGTGGATTTATTAAAATATGTGGGGAAAATGTATCTCAAAAGGAGCCTTGGTGGAGTGGCTAAGTGACGCCACTAGTCTCCTAAAAAGGTGGCATGCAAATGAGGAGTGAGGGCCAAGGATCGATTCACTGAGGGAACAAATGTATATTTATTTTTATGACCGGTGCTTGTGAGAGTTTGAGGTCGATTATAACTCTGTGAGAGAGGAGTTTGAATCGTTCTTGAGCTTGATTCAAGGAGTGATAAGGGGGAGCATATCTTGGAGAGATTTTAGGGGAATTCAAATTCGAAAAAGGAGTGTGGCCGGCCAAGGGGTTTGCATTGTGCATATTCGGCAATTGAGCCAAGTCTTAGGAAGTCCTTGCATTTTCTTTGTTGTGCCGATTCACCTTAGTTAATCCCTCTTCTTTCTTTTATTTTATTTTCTTCTCCTCCATCCTATAGAAGAAGGTCGAACCATATTCCCACCATTTCTTCTTAGCCGAATACTCTAAGGCAAGCTAAAACCCGAAAGTTATCTTGTGCCGATTGCCCATAAGCCAAAACTCTCTCATTTTCCTTTCATTCCTTCCTTCCATAAACTCTCTTCCTCTCATTCTTTCTCCCATTAATTCCTTGCAAGAGCCGAACTTATCATCCTCTCTTTTCTCTTGTTAGCCGAATAGTACATAACCCGAATCCCGAAGGATTAAAAAGGGGCAACCAATTTCTATGTTAAGCCGAAGCACAACACCTATTGGAGACTTGGTGGCCGAATCTTAGGAGCTCGTGGTACGATTTCTGTTAGCCTTTGAGAGCTCGGTCTACTTCAGGTTGAGCGTAGTATGAAAAGGTGTTGTGGTAAGTTCTCGTATCATTAATCTATTCCGTGTTATGGATGTTAAGAAAAGCCGAAATCTCCTAAGGTTTAGGGAGATTGCCGATTTGTAGTCTAGGCTATATTAAGCCTTATTCATTCGTTTTATGGTCTCTTGTAGCGAAGCAAACAAACCTTGAAGGTGCAATAGGTTGGTGAAGCGGTGTTGGATAAGTTTGGATCAATAATCGACATTGCGAAGGTAAGCTATCTAAGGTTATAGGCATAGTGGCCGAATGGTGTTAATAAATAGTGATTATTCTTTTAGATTTTAAGGTTCTAATACATCAAGTAAATGAATATAGGACGAGTGCGTGGACGACTTTGAGGAATCGACCGTCATTTAACAGGTGTGTAACATACCCCGTAATAGCCTAGGTTCATATTGCTTAAAAGCCGAAATATCGGATTTTGTTGTTTTTGTGACTTGTAAACACAAGACGGTATGAGGATGAGTTCGATTACGATGGACGCAGTAAACGAAATGGATAGAACAGGTAAGAATGCGATTTTGGGCACGTTAGTAAGTTGGGCCTCGATGCGTTGAAATTAGGCGAAATGGGCCTACGGGCCCTTTTGGAATAAAATTTGCTAAAAATAGAATTGGGATAATTTTATGACTAAAACGAATGGAACGATAGTAATATTTAGGTTATGTGGACTTAGAAGGCTAAATCAGCACTCGTTGGGCCCATTAGGGGTTTTGGGCCCAATAACTCGGTTTTGCTAAAATGGACTAAATTTACAGTTTTGACACCTGTAATTAATAAATAAGTATGGAAAACCCTAGCAAGTGATTAAAATTACGAAATTACCCTTGTAACATGAAATGACTATTTTACCCCTAGGTAGAAATGACTATTATACCCCTAGGGTTGTATTATGATTATGAAGACTGTGATGTTGATGGTTACATGATATGACATGCTATGCATATGATATGCTATGACATGAACATGATATGCACTATTTGATTCATTATATGCATGGGTTGGGTTTTATATGATGGAGGAAGTGATAAAGGGCTTTGCCCCAGTTATTAAAAGAGGCTTGGCCTCCAGTTATATGGTTAAGCAGCTATGCTGCCAGTGGAGAGTTTGGTTGGGTGGGTTGAGTTATTCCCCACATGGAGAGTTTGGTTGGTACGGGTGGAGAGTAGCGGATGGAGGGTTGAGTAGTCTCCCCAAATGGGTTTTTGCATACATGCATGGTTTGAGTTATGTAATATTGAAATGGGCCTATGGGCCATACCGTTTACAGAAAGGCTTTGGCCTAGTGATATGAGTAATATAAAGGCTTCGGCCCAGTAACAGTTAACCGAAAGGCTTCGGCCCAGTGTATGTTGAAAATTGAGCTTGTACATGTATGGATTTGGGCTCTGAAAGGGCTTGTTATACACTGAGTTCCAAACTCACCCCCCTTCTTCAACCTTGCAGGTGAACCTTAATGTGGAGACTTAGAGCCAGTGGGAATTCAGAGTGGCCATGATGTTCAGTTGGACTTTCTTTTAAAAGTTTTATTTAAATATTATTATCTATTTTTGGGTTGTAATAAGGCCATTTTAACTAATTTCTTTCTGGATTTGGTTGGTTTTGAACTTTGAATTCTGCGTTATTATTTATATCTTAAAATGGGCTAGATCTAGGTTACGTTTTTAAACAATTCTCGGTTTTCAAATCATACAGACATAAAATATAACATTTTAACTAAGACATCACTTTGAACAAACTCCATCTCGAGATATTTTCAAAAGTATCAATAACCTAAAGTGTGGCAATGGTTGTGGGCATGTCGAGGATTGGATCCAATCAAGAGCTTGGTACTTAAGCAGCCTTCATGGCTCACCTCCTCTGTTTCGGATACCTACTTGGTGCACAGCTTCCATTCACTTTAGTCTCTTAAAAATTATCGTTGAATTCTTTAAGTAAGGTTTAAGATCAGAACTTGTGTTTTTGTTTCAATGTGACACGTCAGATTTGGCCATAACGTATGGGCCGGGTTTAGGGTGTTACAGATAAAGTGCCCGATTGAGAGATAGGACTAAATTGAAAAAATTTCAAAATATGAGTTCTAGAAGCATTTAGTGTGTAATTGAATTTCATTCATAAATTGGAGGTCTTTATTTTTCAAATATACCATTTTATAGCATGATGGACAAAAATGCCCATGGAAGGAAATTTTTGCAAAGAATGCCATTAAGGGCATTTTAGTCATTTGGTTATTAAATGAAAAAAAGGGAAAATAAGTCAAAATTGGTGTCCATCTTCCTCATGTATGGCTGAATTTCCCTTTCTCCATAGCTAGGGTTTTGTTTCATCTTTTCAAGCTCCAAGTGATTCCTAGCCCCGTTTTTCATGTTCTTCATATTTTTGAGATCTTCGTACCTTGACCGATACCACTATTTTAAGCTAGGGTTCATGTTTGAAAGTTTACCCATGTGTGACATGAAAGCATTTTGATGTTTATTGGTAGAAGGTGAAAGTTTCAAGTGTAGTAAACAACTTTTGCTAGGTTATTTCTCATGAAAAAATGCATTTAGGGACTAAAATGCAAAAGTTGTAAAATATGTGAATAAATTGTGAAACATTAAAAATTGTGGGCTGCTATAAGAGAGAAAAAGAGTCGGCTAGGCTTGGGAGTGTAGAAAAATGGGTACATTTCATCTTACGAGCCTAGGGACCAAATTGTAAAATTAAAAAATTAGGGGTAAAATGGTAAAAATTTCCACAGGATGATTTTGTGTCAAATTGAGCAATGTGTGTATTGAATAAGTTAAATTTGATGTTAAAGATCAAGAATGACGCGAAATCGACCTTGACCGAGGAAAAGGCAAGGTATCAGACTAAATCGAAAAGATTAGCATTTTGCACCGACGTAAGTTTTATATGAAAATAATGAGTTATATTAATATTTATGCTTAATTGTCTTAATTGTTTTGAAATATGAAATTTTATAATGCATCGATTAAGAAATGACTTGGTGAAACCGATGGGTGAGTTTAAATCCCGATTGACCCTTAGGAATCGTTAGGATACGAGTGGCATGTCAGTAGGATTTTATTGATCATTATCGATTGTATATGTGATTCTGGGTGCTGGTTTAGTTCGACTACCAGTGGCTAGGTAGTCTTGCATTTGTTGTAGATACCTATCAGCTTGTGTGAGCAACACTGAGTAATGTTGACTGAATTGTCAGCTTGTGTAAGCAAACCCGAGATTAGCTCATCATTGAGCCTTTATGTGATATGTGACAAGTGGTAGCTTCAGTACAAATCATCGGTAGCTTCGGCTACATTATGTGTGGCACTTGTACCTTATTCCATGTATCCTTTAGAATTCTACGTGGTTCAACAGGTTATATGAATCGATATGAAAAATATGTTTGTATGTAAAAAGATTTAACCGTGTATCAAGAATGTGTATGTGCAGGTTATATGAAAAATATCATGTGTGCTAAGTGCTTAATGTATGTATTGACTTATGTGGTAAGATCATATGAGTAAGTGATAATCTCAAACTTAATGTGATCATAAGCTAGTTTATTCTCAACTTATATGAATTATTAGCTTATTATTAGCTTAAATGCTCATTAATTTTGCATATAGGCTTACTAAGCTTCATAGCTTACCCCATTCTCTTTCCCTTTCCTTATAGGTTCGTCAAGGTAATCTGAGGTTCGATGATCAACAGGATTCCATCAACACTATCAACAACCATTTTGGTATTTTGTTTATGAACCTTTAAATTATGGCATGTATAGGTGGTTTAATATTTTGGTCATGTTATACTTCTTTTGGGTCCATTGTTTTTAATGTTGTTGTGGTATTTGGCCATTTGAAATGAGCCTTATTTGGTTAAGTTATATTTTGACAAAATGTTGTAAGCTATTAATATGCAAGTATGCATAGTATGTGTGGAATGTGTGTGGATGTGTGCATGTGATGTTGGTTGATAGAATTGATTGTATGAAGGTCATATTGTGTATTTTTGAATGAGTTATTATCCCATAATGAACTATGGCAAAATCGGTTGTAATTGGTTTGTGTTTTAGGGTGGCAATTGGCTTGGAAAATAGCCTATAATATTCCACATGGGTAGGCACATGGACGTGTGTCTAGGCCGTGTGTGACACACGGTCAGCCCCATGGGCGTGTGAATAGGCCGTGTGTCCCCTACACCTGAATTTATGAAAATTTAAATGCCTAGTAGTAAACACATAGGTGGAGACATGACCGTGTGTCTTGACCGTGTGCTTGACATGGCCTAGCCCACGGGCATGTGGCTTGGCGTTGTGACGAAGTTTTCGCAATGACATCATAAACAGAATACCCAAGATTTTTTCACACGGGCTAAGACACGGGCATGTGCCTGGCCGTGTGAAGGACACGGGCCAAGGACACGGGCGTGTGCTAGGCCGTGTGAAAACCCCTGTAGGTTCGAAATGAAAAATAATTCTGTACTGGCTAGGGACATGGGCGTGTGCGACCATACAGCCTGCCCACCTGGGCATGTCGTTGTCCCACACGGGCGTGTGCCCTGTATAAGGTGAAATTGTTATAAGTGTTCGTAAAGTTTCGGTTTGGTTTCGGATCAGACCCAATGTATTGTATGAGCCTCATAGGCCCATAATGTGGATGTTATGCGCATGAATGAAAAAGTTTTAAATTTTTTGTGGAAATTCAATGTTGTAATCGAATGTTCGTGTGAGCGAGAGTTCAGTAATGTCTCATACCCGTGTCTGGTGATGGTTATGGGTGAGGGGTGTTACACATATACCATAATTACAAATATCAAAAGTACCAAATAGATGATCAATAGTGTGATGATGTTTCCTGATGATCCCTGAGGCCTAGCTATCTTCGATTCTCTATAAAACAAGGAAGATAAACAAAATAAGCGTTAAAAGCTTAGTAAGCTCACATACAAATAAACTTAACATATGAAACAATTACAATTCAATCAAATATGCAATGTTTGGCTAAACATATTCATAAATACCAACCTTTCTTATATTAAACACATAACCACAATTAAAATTCATCAATTACCTTTCCTTTCATTACACGTATGAACGTACCTGTATCACTTAATTCACTTACACATTCTTTCTCGTCTTTACTTTGCCCGTTGAACCATTTGAAATCACTAAGGATATTCGGGAATCACACATAGGTTGTACAATGCCATATCCTGGATATGGTCTTACATGTAATCTCATATCGATGCCAATAGCCCAGCTATGGTTTTTCATGAAATCTCGTATCGATGCCATGTCCCAAACATTGTCTTACATGTAATATCATACCGATGCCATATCCCAGATATGGTCTTACACGTAATATCTTCTCGGTAACCCTATCCTATACTATTCTTAATGTTCGCATAGGACTTTCAGATTTGTAACTCTATCGATTCTTGCTCGTATTAAACCATCCAGCATTCAATACAATTCATAGGTAAATAAACATTTATAACTGAATTTAAGAACATTTATTTGCATATGAATTTACCTCGTATTCGGGATTGACGGTTCTGATCAGCTACTCAATAACCTTGGTTTTCCCCTGATCTAAATTTGAATTCTTTCTTTATTGATCTATATGAATTCAAAATTAACTCATTTAATCACTTATTCATTCAATTTCATCCAAATCACACAATTGGGCATTTTTACATATTAGCCCATAAAGTTTCACATTTTTTACAATTTAGTCCTTATTTCATAAAATCACAATTTAATGAAATTCACCATAGACCCATGTTAGCCGAATTACTATTATGCCGCTAGCAACCCATAATTTTCATTTATTTCACATTTCAACCACTAACTTTACACATTTCTCAATTTAATCTCTAATATACAATTTCATCAAAAATCACTTTATAAAACATATAAAACTACCATCAAACTTTCATAATTTATCAAGAATCATCAAAGAACTCATACAATCATCAATGGAAACTTTCAAAATCTTAAACATTTTTGCAAAATAGTCCCTGTGCTAGCTAGACTAAGCTGCAACGATTACAAAAACATAAAAATCAACAAAAACGGGACAAAATTGAACTTACAATTGAGCTAGGGAGTGACTGAATGCTTCAAACTCTTTAATGTGCTTCAAACCCTAAATTTTCGATGGTGGAATCTTAATGATAAAGATGATACCATATTATTATTACTTTAACTTATATTTTATAATTTATTAAATTAACCTTTGATAAAACATTAAAAATTCATATAAACTATGTACATAAATGCCCACCCACGTTAATGATGGACTAATTATAACAGAAGGACTCTCAGACTAATAAGTCATAGAAAATAAGCACTTTAAACTATAGAATGCAACTTTTGCATTTTACGCGATTAAGTCCTTTTCTCAAATTAAGCACACAAATGCTAATTACTTCACGAAACTTTCACACATATAAATTCACATGTTGTAAACACTAAAATAAATAGTAAAATAATTTTTTGACATCAAATTTGTGGTTTTGAAACTACTATTTTGAATTAGCTAAAATCGGAATAGTACAACTCTCCCTCTTAGGGAATTTCGTACCTGAAAATCTTACCGGTGAATAGATGAAGAAATTGCTTTTTCATAGCATCTTCGAGCTCCTATGTAGCTTCTTCGACCCCTTGTTGTTTCCATAATACTTTCACTAATGTAATTCTCTTATTTCTCAACTCTTTGATCGTACGAGCTAGAATCTGAATTAGTTTTTCACTATACGACAAATCTGATTTAATCTTGACCTCAGTAGGGGAAATAATGTGTGACGGATCTGATCAGTATTGTCGAGGCATTGATTCATGAAAGACATTATGTATTTTCTTTAATTCAGATGTTAAAGACAACCGATAGGCTATTGGTCCGATTCACTCGATAATCTCATACGACCCGATGAATCTCGGACTTAATTTGCCTTTTCGGCCAAATCTGAGTATTTTCTTCCATGGTGAGACTTTTAGAAACACTTTATCACCAACCTGATACTCAATGTCTTTTCTTTTCAAATCCGTATATGATTTCTGTCTATCTGAGGCTGCTTTCAAACTATCCCGAATTACTTTCACTTTCTCTTCAATCTCTCTGACCAGATCAATCCTGTGAATCTTATTCTCACTAAGCTCAGTCCAATACAGTAATGTTTGGCATTTATGACTGTAAAGAGCCTCATATGGTGCCATTTTAATACTTGATTGAAAGCTATTATTATAAGCATAGTCAATCAATGGTAGATACTTTTCCCAAGTACCTTGGAATTCAAGAATGCAACAACGTAACATATCTTCAAGTATCTGTATAACTCGCTCGGATTGACCATCCGTCTGCGGGTGAAATGCGGTATTGAAATGTAACTTTGTACCTAATGATCTTACAGTTTCTTGCAAAATCATGATGTAAACCTTGGATCTCTATCTAAAACAATAGAAATAGGCACCCCATGCAATCTCACAACCTTGGAGATATACAACCCAGCTAATTTCTCAAGCGAATAATCCGTATGTATAGGAATGAAATGAGTCAATTTTTTAAATCTGTCAACAACAACCCAGATCACATCTTTCCTTCTCAGAGATAGGGGCAAACCTGATACAAAATCCATTGTTACTCTATCCCATTTCCACTTAGGAATCATCTTTGGTTGTATTAAACTTGACGATACTTGATGCTTAGCTTTGACTTGCTGACAAATCAAACATTTCGAAAGAAATTTAGAAATATCTCCTTTCATACGGTGCCACCAATACAACTGTTTTAGGTCATTATACATTTTTGTGCTTCTTGGATGTACAGATAAACAACCAGTCTGTGCTTCATTTAAAATCATCTGAATGAGCTCGGGGTTTTCCGGTACACATACTCTATCTCTAAATTTCAAACAGTCGTCAGAATCAATTTGAAACTCTGAATCAGGGTCCAACTCACACTAAGCTCGTGTTGCTAGCAAATCATTATCAACTTTCGGAGCTTTACAAATCTATTGAATAAATAATGGTCTCGCTTTCATCTCAGCTACAACCGATTCGTCATTAGACAAAACTATTCAAGTATTCATCGGACGCAAGGTAAATAAAGCCTTTCGAATCAAAGCATCAGCAACAAAATTTGCTTTTCCCTGGTGATAGTCAATCACTAACTCATAATCTTTTAGCAATTCTAAGCATTTCCTCCGTCGCAAATTCAGATCTTTCTGAGTCATTAAGTATTTCAAACTTTTGTGATCAGTATAGATATGGCATTTTTCACCAAACAAATAATGACGCCAAATTTTTAACACGAACACAATCGCTGCTAACTCTAAATCATGAGTCGGGTAATTCTTTTCATGCGACTTTAATTATCTTGAGGCATAAGCTATAACTTTGCCTTCTTGCATTAAAACACAACCTAGACCATTTAATGATGCATCACTGAAGATCACAAATTCTTTACCTGATTCAGGTTGAACTAACACCGGTGCTTCAGTCAATAAGGCTTTCAACTACTCAAAACTTTACTGACATTTATTGGACCACTCGAATTTAACATCCTTTTGGAGCAATCTCATCATCCGAGTTGCAATCATCGAAAAGACTTTTATGAATTGTCTATAATAGCTGGCTAGTCCCAGAAAACTATGGACTTTACACACATTTTTTAGAGGCTTCCAAACTATAATTGCAGAGATCTTACTCGGGTCAACTCAAATACCATCGACTAACACAATATGTCCCAAAAGACCAACCTTTCGTAGCTAGAACTCACATTTACTGAATTTTGCAAACAATTGCTTATCTCGTAGTGTCTGTAATACAATTCTCAAGTGCTCGGCATGCTCAGATTCATCACGAGAGTAAATTAAGATATCATCGATGAACACAACAACAAATCAATCTAGGTACGGTCAGAAAATCTGATTCATCTAGTCCATAAAGACTGCAAGAGCATTAGTTAGTTCGAAAGGCATAACCAAAAATTCATAATGTCCGTACCTCGTTCGGAAAGCAGTTTTCGGCACATCAGCATCTTTAACTCGCAACTGGTAATAACCCGAACTCAAATCTATCTTTGAAAACACAATTGCTCCTTTTAGCTGATCAAACAAATCATCAATATGCAGTAGTGGGTATTTATTCTTGACCGTCACTTTGTTAAGTTTTCTGTAATCTATACACATTCTCATAGTGCCGTCTTTCTTTTTCATAAATAACACTGGTGCACCCTAAGGATAAAAACTTAGTTTGGCAAACCCTCTATTAGTCAACTCTTGCAACTGAGCTTTCAACTCTTTTAATTTGGTTGGAGCCATTCTGTACATAGCTATCGATATAGGAGTTGTTCCCGATACTAATTCAATACCAAACTCAATTTCTCTTGCAGTGCTAATCCCGGTAACTCTTTGGGAAATGCATCTGGATACTCGCACACCACTGGCACTAATTCAATCTCTTTTTTGTCACTTTCGTATCAAGTACATAAGCAAGATAAGCTTTATAACCCTTTCTCACATATTTTTGAACTGACATAGACGATATCACAACTAGTAACTCATTTAGATCAATTGATTGAATCCAAATATTCTCATTATTTTGACATTTCAATTCAATTGTCTTTCATCTACAATTCACAACGGCGTCACGCTTTGTCAACCAATCCATACCTAGAATCACATCGAACTCATCAAATAGCAACATCATTAAATCTGCAGAAAAGCAATAACCTCTAATCATCAATGGACAACTCTTGCAAACTTTGTCAACCAGTACATATCTGCCTAAGGGGTTCAAGACTTGTATAACAAACTTAATAGACTTAACAAGTAAAGTCTTACTGGACACTAAATTCACACATATATACAAATAAGTCTGTCCTGGATCTATCAATGCAATCACATCAATGTCATAAAGAGAGAAGGTACCAGTGATAACATCTAGAGATAACGCTTCTTCGTGAGCGCGAATAGTATAGGCTGTTGCAGATGCTCTGGTCTCGAACCTCACAACTGAGCCTTTAGTCACTCTCTGGCTACCACTCACATTTCTTGTGTTTCTGAGTGGTTTACCTCTGGTTGCAGTATTACTCGGTCTTGTGTTCTGATCTTTATCTTTCTCAGCTAACTCAGGGCAATCTCAGATAAAATAATCCAATGATCCACATTTAAAACAAGCTCAATCATTCATTCTACAATCACCATGATGTCATTTCCCATATTGTCTACACTCGGGTCAATTGGGTCTCGCACTTTCGACGCTACCAATCCAAGTAGCTTGAGCTTCTGAACTCACATGTTGCCTTTCACGATCTCTATTTGAATACCCCACTGAATCAGCTTTTCCCTTTTCTTTACTGATTTCTTTAGCTTTGCACGCTCGTTCAAAAAGTACAACTAACTCTTTAATTTCTAAAATCCTGACTAGAAGCTTGATGTCTTCATTCAACCCATCTTCAAATCTTTTGCACATGATAGCTTCGGTTGAAACACACTCTCCAGCATATTTTCTTAATCTCACGAATTCTTGTTCATACTCTGTCACAGTCATACGGTCTTGTTTTAACTTGAGAAACTCTTTACATTTCTGATCAATGAATCTCTAGCTAATATATTTCTTTTAGAACTCAGATTGAAAGAACTCCCAGATAACTCGTTCTTTTAGAACCATAGATATTAATGTGTTCCACCATTGATACTTAGAATCTCTCAGCAAAGATACATCACATTTGATGCATTCTTCCGGAGTACATAACATTTCATCGAATACACGGATAGTATTTCAAGCCAGAATTTGACTCTTTCAGCATCATCATCAAGAGTAGCCCAAAATTCTTCAACCCCAGAATTACAAATCTTATCAACAGGTGTCATACTCAGTCAAATCAGATCTACAACTTGTGGCACAACAGCGATTTATTGAGGAGGAAGCGGGGGTGGAGGTTGTTGAATAGCCAGGTCTGTTCTAATAAACTCTATGAACTATTCACTCATAATTTGGAATAAGGCTTGCTTAGCCTCTCCCTCGTGGCAACTAGTTACTGGCCTAAAGTCAGTCGGCGCTGCCCCTTGAGTGGGAGCAAGTGCATTACTTTCAACATCATTAGCTACGGCTTGTTCGGGATCCATTACTATACGAAAACATATTTTAAGCTGTCAGGAATCATCATACTATCAAAGGTTATATATATGGCATGTATAGCTAGACTCTCACACTATGTGTTAGTCCTAGAATTGACTAAACTGAAGTAGGGTTACGAGGTATTACCAATCAAATCACAACATTAAGAAAAAAATTCATATTCAGTAATCAAAAATTATCAAATCTCATTCAATCGCATTCACATCATCCCTTATGAAGGTCTACGAGACCTTAAACATGCTTTAGAAAAGGTTATATACTCAGGAGAATTGGTGCTCTTAACCCTTCTATTTCATGTTATATACTCAGGAGAGCATAGGGAAGAGAAAAGAATAAAAAACGGACCAGAAACGAAGAAAATGGGCCAAAGTGTGAAAACGACACGGCCCAAGGAGTCACCACACGGTCGTGGCACACGGCCGTGCCACACAAGGTCCAACACGGCCCAGCCCCGATAAGCACGACCAGGCTACACGACCGTGCCATCCTCAATAGGCCCACACGGCCTCTTGTCGAAACCACACGGACGTGGCACATGGGCATGTCCCTGTCATGAGGAAGTTCAATTCTACTCGAAAAAGGATACTTAGGGGCTAAGAAAGCCATTCTAAACTCTATATAAAGACCCTAGGAGGCAATTTCAAGGGTGTGCTTATTTCCTGCTAAGGGGGGACTCTCTTTTCTCCCAAAAGGAGTGCCATATTTCTACCAACACAAGGAGTGATAGCAAGGAATTACTCCAAGGGAAGCCGATTGATTCATCCTAGATGCCAGAATTCTACATCAAGACAGAGGATCTCCTTAAAATTCCTTCAGGGGTTTTTGGGTTCTTCATGTTTTGTTATCTTATTTCTTCTGAGATGTTTTCTTTATTAATTATGAACTAAACCTCTCAAATACTTGAGGGGGATGAAACCTAAGATAGACCTTGTTATTATTTATTCTTGAATTATATGATAAATACTTGAATTGTTCTTAATTATGTGTTCTTCATTCTTGAATTAATAATCCTTGGTATTAAGTCAAGAAACTGATGTGCTTAGGCAGAGTAGCAAAAGTCCCTGTTTTAAGAGTAGATCTACCATAATTAAGCAGAGTTGCATGCAACCCTAGACATAGGGTGACATAAATCTGCCGGATTAGGGTCAAACCTAATAAGGGGATCCATAGGTCGAACTAATGCAACCTAGGGGTGTTAATTGATAAAGAAACTTTAATTAACCACCTAGGATTAGTTATTCTTATCCTCGACAGAGGTATTAACATAGGTTAGGGATCTCTACGGATCAAGTCAAGTGAAGAAATCATCTAGTTCAAGAAGTTAATAACAAGTGAAGTCTAGGTGGATTCTCTCTTAAGTATTACTCATATTAATAAGCTTTTCCCTAAAAGCTTTCCCCAATTTACTTTTTCTGCACTTTTAGTTAGTTTTAGAATTAGTTTCAACCAATCCTCTTTTATTTTCAGGTTAGATAATAGAAAGGAAGTAAGTATTAGTACTTTTGGTTCCCTTGGGTATGATAACTCAGTCTTGCTACTAAACTATACTACTATTCGATAGGCGCGCTTACCTTTAAAATCGTGATATTAGTTAGTTTTTGGTGTGATCAGTTTTTATAAATTTTATTACTTAATACCGCGAGTATCAATCAATAGGCTTCGTTTGAGTAATTCCCTGTCTTCGACTCTTAGTCTTGGCAGGGACACCGTACACCCTTGTAGTTGCCTCATAGGGTCTTTATATAGAGTTTGGAATGTCTTTCTTAGCCCCTAAGTAGCTTTTTCTGTGTGAAATTAAACATCACGACAGGGACAAGCCCGTGAGACACGCTCGTGTGAATCAAACCTAAGTCGTACTTGAGCCTGTTAATGTGGCATGGCTGTGTGGGTTACCCGTGTGACGAACTCCAGGCCATATTGTTTTCTGGCTTTGGCCCATTTTCTCTGTTTTCAACTTGTTTCTCGTTCTTTTCACTCTCCTATACTCCCCTAAGTATAAAACATGAAATTAAAGGATTAGGAGCATCAAATTCCACAAATTCAATGATAATTCATCCATAAATATGCTAAATGTGGGATACAAATATGTATAATTTACAGTTTATCAGCTGCGTACTATCGACGATTTGTTGAAGGGTTTTTACTGCTTGCAACACCCTTAACTAAACTGCTACGTAAGGGTGTGCCATTTAACTAGACTGATGTGCAGTAGGAGAGCTTTGAGAAGCTCAAGACAGTACTGACTGAGGCCCCTGTTCTGATACAACCAGAGTCTGGAAAAGAGTTTACTATGTATAATGATGCATCACATGTTGGTTTAGGATGTGTGTTAATGCAAGAAGGTAAGGTAGTGGCGTACATGTCTCGACAACTTAAGACTCATGAGGTGAATTGTCGGACGCATGACTTGGAGTTGGTCACAATGTTTTCGCACTAAAAATATAGAGGCATTACTTGTATGGTGAGAAGTGTGTCATTTACACTAATCACAAGATCCTCAAATTCCTCCTCACTTAGAAGGAGTTGAATCTTAGGCACAATAGATGGATTGAACTGCTTAAGGATTATGACTGTATGATTGAATACCATCCTAGTAAGGCTAATATGGTGGCCGACGCACTAAGTCATAGAGCTATGATTGATCTGAGGGTGATGTTTGCTCATCTCAGTTTATTTGATGATGGTACTCTGATGGCTGAACTTTAGGTTAAACCAACATGGATAGAGCAGATTAAAGGTAAACAGTTAGAGGATAAGTCACTGGGTCTTCAATTCCGACAAATTGAGAGTGGAAACACTTCAGATTTTGGACTGAATAGCGAATGGGTACTCTATTTCCATGGGAGAATCTGTGTACCGAAAGACATTGATTTGAGGCAATCGATACTAAGAGAGGCGCATAGTAGCCCCTATGCTATGCATCCTAGCAGAAACAAGATGTACCGAGACCTTCGTGAGCTTTACTGATGGCCAGGTCTTAAGTGTGAGGTTACTGATTTTGTGAGTAAATGTCTGACATGCCAGCAGGTTAAAGTTGAGCATCAATTACCTTTGGGTTTATTGCAGCTAGTTAAGATTCCGCTTTGGAAGTGGGAGTGAATAACTATGGACTTTATTAGTAGGTTACCCCTCATACCCACTAAGAAGGATTCAGTATAGGTCATCATGGATCGATTGACCAAGTCTACCCATTTCATACCAGTTCGTACTGACTACTCTCTGCAAAAGCTGGCTAAGTTATATGTGTTTAAGATAGTGAGACTGCATGGGGTACTGGTTTTGATAATTTTAATAGGGATCCTCATTTTACGTCTCGATTTTGGAAAAAATTACATGAAGCCCTGGGTACAAGGTTGGACTTTAGTACTGCGTTCCATCCTCAGGCTGACGGGCAATCTGAAAAGGTGATTAAGATATTAGAGGATATGTTGAGGAGTTGTGTAATTGACTTTCGAGGCAGTTGGGAGGACTACCTGCCGCCAACAGAGTTTGCTTATAACAGCAACTATCAGTTTAGCATTCAGATGGCACTTTACAAGGCATTATATGGTCGTAGGTGTCGCACACCTTTATGTTGGACTGAGTTGGGAGAGCGGGATATTTTGGGCCCTGAACTGGTTTTTGATACCAATGATAAAGTTAGATTGATTCGAGATAGACTGAAATAGGCATCTAATAGATAAAAGTCGTTACAGATCTGAAGCGTCGAGAGATAGAGTATTCTTTGGAAGACTTCGTGTTTTTCAAGGTCTCACTATGGAAGAAGATACTGAGATTTGGTCGTAAGGGCAAGTTGTACCCCATATTCATTGGACCTTATCACATACTGAGACGAGTAGGACCAGTTGCCTACCAGTTGGAGCTACCTCCAGAGTTAGAGTAGATTCATGATGTGTTCCACGTCTCGATGTTGAGGCGCTACCGCTCTGATCCAACACATATTGTCCCAGTAGAGGAGATCGAGGTTAGGCCAGACTTATCTTTTGAGGAGGACATAGTTCAGATTTTAGATCGTGATGTAAAGTTTTTGAGGCGGAAGTCAATTCCACTAGTTAAGGCTTTCTAGCGTAATCATAGCTCTGAGGAGGCCACATGGGAGCTTGAGGATGCGATGCATCAGCAGTATCCTCATCTATTCTGATCAGGTAAATTTCAAGGCCGAAATTTTCTTTTAGGGTTAGAATTGTAACACCCCAATTTTCTTAATTCTGGTATTGTAATTTTGTAACAAAAACTATCTGTCTGCTTTGGTGGTTAACTGCTTTGGGTATGACTGAGAAGCCTTGGGTTCAAGTCTTGACTTAAGCAAAAAACATTTTTTTAATTGAATAAAGTCTTACCCTTATTCAGTAGGCTTAAGTTTAAATTTTAAAAGGCTTATATCAGAATGGGCTTACTGGTCTAATGGTTAATTGGAGTGTTAAGGGAGTGGAGGTTTGGAGTTCGAATCTCTGCGTGAACAAGGGATTTATTTTTGTTGCTTGTGCCATGTAAAAGTTTGAATTAATCAGGTTTCTGAGTGGTGGAGTTGAGTGGGCAAGTGGGGGAGTAATTTGGGGGATTGGGTAGTTAACAGGATTTGATTTTATTTTTCCCCATGATCAAAATCCTGTTTCTTTTTCCCTAAAAAGGTCTCTACCAAATTTCTCTTTTTATTCCTCCTTGGTGTCATTTTCATCTTTCTTTTGCTATTGAAATTAATGTTTCGTTTCACCTCTCTTCTTCCTAAATTCTTTCCCACTCAGTTTCGTGTCGTTTCTCCTTCGATTGCGATCGTTTGGTAAGTGTTGGTTAAGTAGATTTGTTCTCTAGTTAACTTTTATTAACTGTTCATTAACAAGGGTCATTGTTATCATTTAGGGGAGGTTACGAGGGCCCAAAATTGATTGCTGGAGATTTGGATTTTTGAGGGCCCATTACTGTTCTATTGAAAGTGAGTTTTGTCGCTCGTTGGGTGAGCATTTCGTTTCGGGTTGGTTCAATTCGATTGTTAAGGAGTTTAACTGAGTGAAATATGTTCAATTATAGGCCTTGGAGTGCTCGAGATTATGTTGGCATTGATTCGATACAAGGTGTGTACCCGAAACACTGAAAATGCATCCTGGCAAAAAGCCAAAAAGTGGACCATCGACACCATACGGGCGTGTGGTTGCCCATGTGGTAGCCGTGTCGTTGGACACAATCGTGTGATTGATGAATTAGGTCGTGTGTGCAAGACATGGCCGTGTGATGGCTAGTGAGGTCGTGTGCGAGACACGGGCTCAACCAATTAGGCCACATGGGCATATGGGCCCATACAAGTGAACCACACGGGCGTGTGAGATTTTAGGCCAGGCCATGTGATCCACACAACCAAGGTCAATTTGGGCCGTGTGGGCCACAGGAGCGTGTGGGCCCACGCGAGCAGGCCAACACGGGTATGTGAGCCCATTTTACTAATTTGTTTTTTAAGGTTGCAAAGGTCACCCGAGACGACCGTGAACCTACTGTAAGGTCATTAAGCCTTTCTTAGACCCCTAATAAGTGATATGGCTGTACGACTGATATATGTTATTGAGCATGATTTGATTTGTATAACTGATAATGTATTTACTGCTACCATGACATGGCATATCATATCTGTATGTTGCATTGCATGGGGTTGGGTCGATATGATTGAAGGAAGTGTACTGAAAAGTTTTAGGCCTATTATACTGGCAGCTCTGCTACAACTCACTGATGGCTTTAAGCCTATTATACTGGTAGGTCTACTGTAAATACTAGTGCCGCAACCGGTGCTAATTTGTAAGTGTAAGGATGGGTGGGTGATTTATTCCCCACAGGAGTGCAGGGTTGGATAGGAGATGGTGTATAGTGGTTTGTTGGGTAGGACTTGCATATTATACACCGCATTATTGCATACTGATACTGTGATGGGCCAATACCCTACTGCTACTATTACTGATACTGATATTGTAATGGGCCAAGGCCGTACTGATTACTGATATTGTGGTGGGCTAAGGCCCCAAACTGATACTGATACTAATAAGGGCTTAAGCCCAAACTATTATTGTTTGAATTTTGTTTGTGTGTTTGCATGGGGATTACACACTGAGTTTTCGTAAACTCACCCATTTTTGTTTTATTGTATAGGTAATCCCCAGACATAGGTGGATTGGTGCGACGGGGACTTAGTGGTGGCTTCACAGCTGGTTTTTACACAATTTCATACTTTCCTCAGATTTTAAATTCTATTTAGGGTATTTTTTTTATACTGTTTATGTTTCATAACTGCTAATGGTAGGTAAAACTCAGATTTCCAAAAGAAATGATTGTTTTATCAAAACATCACGTATACACAAACTATTTTAAAAGCTTCTGCAAAGTATAACGTTTTGGAAAAATGAATAACATTTTGGAAACAAATGGCTTGATTTTAAATTAACGTCAAATAATGAAATGTTGTTTAACGGAGAAGTGCTTTAGTAACGACTTAGTTTTTGAAAGGACTCTCATGTGACATTCTTAGATTCGACTATAACGACCAGGCCCGGTTTGGGGTGTTACAATTATGCTAAGAATTTTTCGCAAGAACAAGTTGTATGCCAAATTTAGCAAATACAAGTTTTGGTTGAGAGAAGTTCATTTCTTTGGTCAAGTTATTTCTTCTGAAGGTATCAACGTAGACCTTGATAAAGTTTAATTCGTGCTTGATTGAAATCTGCCAAAAAATGTGACTGAGGTACGCAACTTTTTGGGTTTTAAGGGTTACTACAGGAGGTTCGTAAAAGGGTTCACCATGTTAGCAACACCTCTTACACGTTTGCTAAGGAAAAAGGAAATGTTCAAATGGCTAGTGGCTTGTCAGAAGAGTTTAGATAAGTTGAAAATAGTTGTAACCGAGGCCCTGGTATTAGCCCAACAAGAATCAAGTGTGGAGTATATGATCTGTCGTAATTCATTGTAGCAGATTAAACTATTTTTCATACTTAAGGAGCTTGAATGCAAGCAATTCTGTTATGTTTTAATTAATTTTTCCAATTAAATTTTAATTCAATAAAAAGTGTAATTTGAGTCATTTTATGACCTTAAGGGCCAAATGAGGCTTAATTAGGGGCTAACATACTTAGTGAGTGCGCAAGACATCATTTAAATGCATAAGAGCTCAAGGTTGACCGCCATGTTGCAACACAGGAGTCCAATGTCACAACATATGGAGTAAAATACAAGAATTCTAAGACTCCCTTTAGTGTCGCCACACAGCCAATGGATGTTGTGACACACCCCTGAACCTGAACCTAAACAAACTGTCTTTGATGTCGCAACACATACATTGGATGTCATGACACAGGCCCTGCACAAAAAAGAATTACATTAGTCTGCACAACGTATTTTTACGTAAAAATGTTAGCTGACCTAGAGCTAAGGATGACGACCAACACTAACTATATAAATGGACTCTTTAGACACTTGTTTATGGGAAACTTTCAAATTTTAGAATTTTCCTTGTAATTTGGTTTTTAGTTTTCTGTTTCTTTATGGCTTAGATTTATTTTCATTTGTTTTGTTCGTGTTCAATGAAGAATTTGGTTTGTGTATTCAACCAACTCTCTATAGGTTCTGCGTTTTCATCAATCAATATAATTAAGATTCTTTTAAACTTAAACCTTCTTATTAAGTTTTTCTTTATGCTTATTCTATTTATCAATTTTATTGTGTTTATGGGTTCTATGAAGAACTAATCCTCTTACAAGGAATTACTGAATGGAAGTGTCATTAATTAATTGCTATGTTAGGTGTTACTAACGGATCAACTGTTTGGGGTAGGATAAATTTAAAACCCTAGGCCTGACAACCTTAAGAAGTCATTTAGGTGGGAATTAACCCAAAATTGGTATTGCCTACCTGTGAACCCCTTTCCCCCAAATAGGTCTAGATTGTGAGGTCGAGAGATAAGTAGTTCTTGCTGGCTCATTAGTTTAGTGGAAGATCAAGAGATCCTGTTAGGGTAACTGTAATGCCCTAATTTTTAGGGTTTTTGAATTTTTGCTTCAATTTATTTTTATGGCTTGATAGGTTGTATTGATGTGTTGGGTGTATTTAGTGGACCTTTAGAAGGGTTAGGTTTAGTCTAAAGCTAGGAGGAATTTTTAATTTTTAGCTTTAAGTGAGAATGGACTTTGGCAAAGTGGGCTTTTAAATAAATGTTGGGGATTTAAGGTACAAGGAAGCCTGTGGTAAAGTGGCAAAGCACCAGGATGATGGCGTGTGGAAGCTTGTGAGGGAGCTAAGGTTCGAATCCCTTTGTGAGCAAAGTGTTTATTTTATTTTATTACATGTGCATGGTAAGGGGTGGACTCCAAGTTAAATTCTGAAAGAAGGAGTTTGAAGTGCTCATGGGATTGGATTAAGGAGTGATAAGGGGGAGTTTATCAAGGAGAAAATTTAGGGATTGAATTAGGAAGGGAGAGCTGGCCGATTGTGGGAGACTTGGAAGAGCCAATTCGGCTAGTGGTCTTTGGAGTATGCATTTTCGGCATATGTGGTGAAAGTGAGCTGAATTTTTGTTGTAGAGTATGCCTTTAAGGATTTTCTTTTGGTCATTTTCTTCTTAGTGCCGATCATGTAAGTTGAGAATTCCTTGGCCGATTAGTGCAAAACCGAACCCTTCTATTTCTTTTTCTTCTCAAGCCGAACCTATTTTCTTCTTCTCCTCTTTCTTCTTTTCACCATTGCTTGAATTGACACACCTAGAACCCTCCTTAGCCGATTGTTTCAAAAGTCAAAACCTAAAACACTTTATCTTCTAGCCGATTTCTTTTGGCCAGTCTCTCTAAAAGCCGAAATCCCGAAATAGTTGGCCTTCCCCTTTGTCGATTTACCCAATGAGCCAAACCCTACCACTCTTTTCTCTTGAACACTTCTTGGCCGAACCCTCTCTAGTGTTCTCTTCTCAAACCAAATTCAACTTCTTTCCTCTATCGATTATCCAACCCTTTCATCTATTCATTCTCTCCCCTTGTGCTTCGATTAGATCAAGTATAGATCTGG
Organism: Gossypium stocksii; assembly: GCA_020496765.1. Taxonomy (NCBI): domain Eukaryota; kingdom Viridiplantae; phylum Streptophyta; class Magnoliopsida; order Malvales; family Malvaceae; genus Gossypium; species Gossypium stocksii. Next base: position 39,605,881 of record CM035626.1, read on the forward strand.
GCCGAGTATAGTAGATTAACTCTTGGCGATATTGAATCAATATAGCAAACCCTTGTGGTAAGTATTCCGTTCCTACTTTCTTTTCTTTCAAGCATTTTATGAAAAGCCGAAACCTCTATCTCCCTTGTGCTATTCGATTTTGGGCCCTTGTTAGTAGGCCGATTTAAATCCCCTCTTTTGTAATCGATTGTGTTTCAGCTATTCGTGGAGGCGGATCTCGTTAAGGGTGGTTAGTGTTAGGATAAAAGGGAAGCACTCTAGATCTAGTGTTTGGGGTCAGATTTCGACAAAGGTAAGGATGGGGTGATTTGTTATGATGGTTGAATATGTGAGGAGTATGGTGTTAGTAGTTTCTATTAGATTATGGATTAACGTAGTGGGTAAACTGTTGTAGGTTGATCGCTCGTGGGATCTCAGCATAGTACGCAAACAAGTGTGTAACGACACCCTCTGGTAGCTTAGATCGATAAAAAGCCGAAATGCCGAAATACTGACATTTCGAGGGCTTAGAGCATACGAGCGTTTGAGGGTCGGTACGAAATCATGAAATTGGAAATTTGGACCGTAAGGGTTCTTGTGCACATTTTCGTGCACTTAAATTGTATTGGGCCACGATGGGCCGAAATTAGGCCCAATGGGCTTACGAGCCCATATGGGTAAAAGTATATGGCAAGTGATTTTTGATAAACTGAATCTAAATCTACGATAATATGTGTAAGAATTAGACTTAGCGGGCTACAATAGCGTGTGGGCTCTCTCTCGGGCCCATTAGGGGTTTTAGGGCCCGATGGCACTGTATGAATAAATGGACTATTTGAGTCGCTCAGAGTGACGTTAGACCTGCTAGAAGGTCGTAGTTAGCATAAAACCTAAAAACATAGCTAAATGACCAAAATACCCCTAAAGGGTGAAAATTACCATTATACCCATAGATGCTAAATGACTGTTTTACCCCTAGAAATAGCTGACTGATTTGCATGTTACTGTATCTGATATTCTATATGCCATATCATGTAATACTCTGATCTGCATAGGGTTGGGATATGGATACAGAGGAAGTGCTAAAAGTGGCAATGCCACATAATCTGCTTAGAGGCTCTGCTTCGTATTGCTGTTCTAGTGGCTTTGCCACGATTTCTGTATTAGTAGCTCTGCTGCGACTGTGGTGCGTAGGGCTGGGTGGGTTGAGTTATTCCCCACATGGTGTGTAGGGCTGATACAAATGGTGTGTAGGGCTGGACTGGGATTGGGCTTTGCATACATGCATATATATATACTCTGATTTGTTTCTGTAATGGGCCCAAGGCCCACTCTGTTTCTGAAAAGGGCCAAGGCTCAGTTTAATCTGTATCTGAATAGGGCTTCGGCCCAGATTGAGTTTGCTTAATCTTTGACACTGGTTGGGTTACATTACATACTGAGTTTTCACAAACTCACCCTCTCATTTCCATCCATGCAGGTAACCCCCAACCATAGAGGACTTGGAGCTGCAAGGGATTCGGGGTGGCCACGTGATTCATGCTTCCGGTTTTAATGTTTTCATAAATTTAATTTATTTATAATTTTTCTTTTTGGTTTTAAGTTGTAATAAGGCCGCTAGGGTATTTTGTTTTGGATTTTTTATTACTTGTTTCTACAACGGTAGGCTAGTTTATGTGGGCTTTTCAAACTTAATCAAACGTTTTTAAACATGCAATACATAACGAATGGAAAGCTTAACAACAATAACACAACAATAAGATCTCTTAAAAAGTGAACTTTACTTGGTAATAGATACGGATTTCAAAACTAATAATGTTTCTTAATTACAAGCTATTAAATACGGTTTTACTACAATCAACATAAAGTTTTATTAAAAGAAGATCAAAGCTTAGTCAATTGTCCATGTGACACCAGATCTGGCCATAGGTGTTACAGTAACGACTAGTTGATTGAGTAGAAACCTGAAATAGGAATTAGTTTTCACCACCGAAGTGAGCTAATTACCCATACTTAGATTTAATTGAATTTATACATTAGTTTTCTGTTGTCACTATTTTATGCATATTTATTTCTTTCCTTATAAAAACCTAATTCTTTTCTATATGTTTAATTATAATATAATTTATTTAAATTACTGAATAGATCTATTTTCATTTAGATTAATATTAATTTAGTACTCACCTCCCTTGTGTATGATTCTTGGAGTACTCACCTGCTTCATTGTAATAATATTAAAAACCTAACATGTATACTTGCGAAAATTGCCTAAATATTATATCTTTAGATGCAGTATTTACAATTGAGACGTTAGTATGTTCGAAGGCAATCAGTATACTGTGTACACTAATACATCCCTTAATGGGTTAGGAAATGTGCTTCTGCAAAGAGGAAAGGTTGTGGAGTATGCATTTTGCCAACTCAAGCCACGTGAAAAGAACTATCCAACCCATGACTTAGAGCTTCAGCAGTAGTATTGACGTTAAAGATCTGAAGACACTACCTTTATAAGCAAAAGTGTCATGTGTTTTCACATCATAAGAGCTTAAGATATTTGATAATGCAAAGGTATTTGAAAATTTGAAAATGACGTTGGATGGAGCTTCTAAAAGATTATGATCTGAAAATTGAATACCATCCTAGAAAGGCTAATATGGTAGCAGATGCTCTAAGCAAGAAATTTATGGTAGCCTTAGAATCTCTTCGAGCAAATGTTTGCATGCCAAATGATAGGTCACTCCTTATAGAATTGACTATTCAACCTACCTTCCTTTTCCAAATTTTAGAAGAGCAGTTAAAGGATGTGCAATCTGAGGCGTACAAGCTGCTTATGACGTTTAGTGAAGTGACAAACTTCAATTTAGGAAAAGATGGCAAACTTCAATTTGTGGTAAGAGTGTACGTGCGTACTGGAAATGGGTTGAGTCAAGAACTTTTGAAAGAAGCTCATCAGGGACCCTTCTCCCTTCATCCAGGAAGTGTTAAAATGTATCGTGACTTGAGAAGTTTGCATTGGTGGCTTGCAATAAAGAAAGATATAACAGAGTATATCTCAAGTTGTTTAACTTGCGGGGCTTTCCATTACGAGACAGTGTTTCTTTAACGTTTATCTTGAATAGAGCATCTAGATGATGCAACCCACCAGATATATAGCAGAAGGAAACAAGCATAAAGTGTGCAAACTACTTAGATTCATATATGGACTTAAGAATGTGTCCCGCTCATGGAATCAAAGATTCAATAAAATGATCAAAACTTTTGGATTTGAGCAAAAGGTAGATGAACCTTGTGTTTGTAAATGCTTATAGGATGGAAAGGTGGTCTTTCTCGTTCTATATGTCGATGATATTCTGCTCATTAGGAATGATGCAACGACATTGTAATCGGTTAAATTGTGGTTAACCCAACAATTTAGCATAAAGGCTTAGGAGAAGCTAATTTTTTTCTATGTATTTGAATCCTGGGGGATTGAAAGAACAAAGTGATAGCATTGTTTTAGGCTTCATACATAGACAATATATTAGAGTGTTATTCAATGATCGACTCAAATAAGGGAAATCAACCCTCCATATCGAGATTTCCTCTCTTTAGAGGACTGTCCTAAGACAATAGAAGAAAGAGAGGACATAGGAAAGGTTTCTTATACTTCGACAGTAGAAAGTCATATGTACGTTATGCTATGCACGCGCCCAAATATCTGTTTTCCAGTGGGGTTGTGTAGCACCCTGAAATTGGGCCTAGAAGTAGTGGGCCTTGAGTGTGGGATCGGTTAGAAGGCTGCTTATAAATATTTTATTGTCTATGAAAATATCACAATTGATTGTCTGCCTTAGTGGCTAAGTGAATTAGGAGTGTTTGGGGGTCTCTAAGAAGTCCTGGGTTCAAACTTGGGCTTTAGCAAAAATTTATGTTTTTCTCTTAAAGGAGCCTTGATGTTAGTGGGTAGGCCTTAAAAATATTGTTGGTGAAAGCATGACACAATGAAGCATGTGGTCTAGTGGCAAGGAGGTGTTAAGAGTATACATGTGGTTCGAGGTTCAAGTCATGGCGTGACCAGAATTTTTGGTTGTTTCTTGAATAAACTTTGATATTGGTAGGAAGGCTTTATAAATATTTGGGATAAAATGTGACACAAGATGAGCTTATGGTCTGGTGGTTATGGCGTCATTAGGATGGCAATGGATCTTGGGTTTGAGTCACCCTGTACACAAAGGAGTATTTATTTTACTCCTTTGCTGTGAGGTGGTGGAATTCGAGTGAAAGACTGTTGGGAGGAAGTTTGAATTGGTCTTAAGTTGTTGGGAGAAGATTATGGAGCATATCAAGGAGGGATTTATGGAGATTTCAAAGGGATTTGAAAATTGAAGTGTGTTGTAGCCGAATTGTGCAGCTTCTATGTACAAATTCGGCTAGGGCAACCCATTTGCTGCATTTTAGCAATGAAAGAGTGAGTAAGTGCTGACTTCTTCTAGTAATTTTCGGGTTTTGTTTTCTTATTTTGGCATATTTTGGATCATTTGTGTTCTCTCGTCCTTATCCTTTTTGTTCATTTTTTTCCGAAACATAAAGCACCAAATGTCGAACTCTCTCTAGAAACCCTTTTGTTTCTCTCTAGCTCATTTGGTTTTTACTTGTGTTCGCCAAATCACTCTTTTCTTTCTCTCCTTCCTTATTCATTTCTTTTTCAATCGATTTCTGTCTTAGCCGAATCTCTCTTTTGCTTTCATCTCTACTTCAGTTCAATTTTGTTTTCCTTACTCTACTAGGCCGAATTCTTCTTTGTTTTGGCCGAATCCCTTCCTTCTCTTTTCTCTCAATCATTTTTTGTTCTCCTCTTCTTTTCTTCTTCTAACTAAATATCCTCCCCATTCTTTTCACTTGAACAAATTGTTTAGTCGAATCTATTTCACTTTTCTTCTCCTATCATAAGGTTGCAGTTTCTTTTTCTCTTGTACCGAGTTTGAGAATGGGTAAAGGGGGTTCTAGTAAGAAAGAAATGGCAAAGGTGCCAGCAGTGATTGAGTGCATAGCCTCTTCTCCCAAGTTCAAGCGGCATGGGTTTCGGTGGTTTGGGACTTTCTGCCGGGACACGGAAGGGTGACTACATCAAACTTTGGATTAAGTAGGCAAATCGTAGTCAACCAATCTAGTCAAGGCAAGTGGTAGCTGATTCTTCGGGTAGGAGTTTGAGTTAAAGTTCTTTTAATTCTGTGATAAAATATTAGCTGTTGTTTTGATTGAATAGGTTCCGACGCTCAGGAATTCTTAGAACTCTATGTGATCAAGTGTGTATCCGCGTACTGTAAACGGTAATAGGCGTAAACGCTAGTAAAGTGTGTATTTGTTTGCAGTATTTGATAATCGGTTAAAAGCTGAAAGTATGTGTTGTTTTCACTTTTATGGCTGTAAATCGACAAAATGTCAAAAAGTTAGAATATGGCATATGATGTCACATGGGCGTGAGACCGCACATATGGTGAATCGAGACCACATGGCATTAGACTGTAAGGGCCTCCACGAACGTTCTCATGGGCTTTGGCCGATTTTGGGCCGAAGCGGGCCGTGTGGGCCCGATGGGCTCATCGGCCCCACATGGGCCTTTGTCATGGATATGTGGAAATATTAAACCTAGCTATATCATCTACATGGCTAAGATCGATTTCTGGTTTAGTGGGCCAAATGTGTATGTGGGCCCCACTTGGGCCGAGCAATGGGCCTTAGGCCCATTTAGACTGTTATGTTTATTTAGGTTACTAAAGTCGTTTAAAATGATTGTAGACCTCCTAGCAGGTTGGAAAATTATCGAAATACTCCTGTAGTGTAAAATTACTGAAATACCCCTATAGTGCAAAATTAATGAAATACGCCTGTAGTGGAAAATTACTGAAATACCCTTGTAGTGTAATTTGATTGTAATTGTATGATTCTGAAATGAATGATTTCAATATGATTGTATGACCGATTATAGGCATGACATACTGCATACATGTTGCATGGGTTGGGTTATTGTACAGAGGAAGATCTGATCTAGTAGGGTCACACGGGTCACGCGAGACGATTGTGGACCCACTGAAGGCTTAGAGTTGTATATTTGTATTGATCTAGTAAACTCGCACGGGTCTCTCGAGACGACTGTGGACTTACCGGTGGCTTTAGGCCCCTTAATCTGATTATGGCTTTGTGCCAACCTAATTAAGGCTTTGTGCTTATTGATGGCTTTGTGCCGGATATATTATCGTGATTGATGGCTTTATGCCGAATATATTACCGTGATAGGTGGCTTTGTGCCAATTGTATTACCGTGATTGATAGGCTTAGTACCGATTCTACTACAGTTTTTGATGGCTTTGTTCTGATTAGAGTACTGTTATCGATAGGCTTTGTGCCAGTACCCATGGCTTTAAGCCATTCTGTTTACTAGTAGCATTGCTGGGATTTTTGGTTAGTGCCGTAACCGGTGCTAACATATGGAGTGCAGGGATGGGTGGGTCGATTTTATCCCCACAGTAAGTGCAGGGTTGGACGGAGGCAAGTGCAGGGTTGGATGGGATAACATGCATCATGCATCATACATGCTGCATTCTGATTCTGTTACTGTATTGGGCTAAGGCCCACATGTATTCTGATTCTGAATTTGAAATGGGCTAGGCCAATCTGTTACTGTCTGCTATAGTGGGCTAAGGCCCAATTGATACTGATACTGTAATGGGCTTAGGCCCAGATTGTTATTGCTTTTTGCTCTGACTGACTGTTCTCTTCATAGTAGGGAATTGCATACTGAGTTTTCGTAAACTCACCTCGTTTATTACCCTTTTCAGGTAAACTTCAGCGTTAGAAGGATTGGTGCTACGAGGGACACAGAGATGGCCACACAACTGCTTTTGTTTTCCATTTATGATCATTTGCTTTTGAGTACTTTGGTTTTCAATTTGGGTTGTAAAAAGGCCTCTTTTAATCTCTGGATTTTAATTTAGCTTTTTGGTTATTTTGTTTCATATTGGTTAGAAGTAGAACTTGGTTTTTTTCCAAAAACAATTCATTTTTCAAAACTCTACGCTTTCGCAGACATTTTTCGAAATGGTCTTACGACTGAATAAGTGTCAAGCAGGGTTACAACTGCTAATTTCACTATGGAGGGTCGAGTATGATGTATGAAAAATATATAGCACTATAATGCGGATATAGCTAAACCTAAAAAGAAACCACATAAGGAAAAAACTCATTAAGGGAGACAGTAGTATTTGATGGGATAGTAGATGTAGTTAAAGATCGCATATGAGGACAAACCCTGGGGATTTGTTTTGCCAAGACTCTACTGGCTAGAGAGATCTTTAGGAAACATTTGGAAGGGCACAATAATGCGAAACATAACTCATCTACTTCGCTAGGGCAAGTGGAATATTATTGGAATTGGTGCCTCAAGTGTAATATTTTCGTTAATATACACTTGTAATTTTTTTAAATAGATTGGTGAATAAAACTATTCATGAATTTTGTTAATACTTTGTATATTGTCTTCACATGGTTTTTGCACACAAAGTAAAATGGAAGAAAATGTTGCTCACTGGTTGTCTAATGTTTAACTAATATTAAATGGTATTACGTGGTCGGATCATAATACAGAAAGACAGCTTATATTAGTAAATGAACCTAAACATGTCCTTAGTCTAATCGAAAATGAGCAAACCGATTGAAAGATTAATATGTCATCTATCAAGTACAACTAGGGATATGCCTTGTCTTGGGCATTAAAGTAAATAACTCCCAGAAGATAGAGACATAGATGTGATTGACTGGATTGACATTACATCGGACTGGACCCAAGCAAAACAGATCTTAAATTTGTTTTATTCGTGATGTTCACAGTGTGGCATACCTTAATTTTGAATGGATGGTGAACTATGTATACGTGACAAGTACACTTTGATGTAAGTAAAAGGCTAAGTTTAAATACATAAGGAACTAAAATCTGGTATGTTGGGTGCTCAAATTCTGTAGTATGTAGCGTCATTTACAACAATGGAATTCACAACCCAAGACATGGGTAAACGATGTCCTCTAATATGCATTACATGGTTGATGAAAAGAAAATGTGGCCACGGGTCGTTTGTCTTTGTGATGGATGATTTGATCACTATTTAATAGTGATTGACCTTTCCTGAAGGAAGATGTAATTGTTATCATGAGATAAAATAGGATCATATTGGGAGAACGGATATTATTTCAAATAGACCAAGGATATCCTATGAAGATAACACACTTATGACAAGGTTATTGGACGAGCATTGAGTAATTGCTTTTGTAATGGTATGTGGTGGGGGGAGCTACATATGTCCAATCTGTCCCTCCACTAGCTCATTGAAATTAAAAATAAATTACGTGTTTGAATAGAAATTAATAGAATGAATAGGAAAAGATAAATGGCAAACATTTAAGAAAAATAATGGTTTTTTCAAAATGGAGAAATCGGATCATTTGAAAATGAATGTAGGTTTCTAAAAATGGAAATGGAAATGATCTATTTGCAATCCTATATGAATTACTTAAGAAATGATCAAAAGAATCAGTTTATGTTTTCAGACTATTTTGAAGCTCAAAAATGAAAATAAACCATAAAATCATGGTGAACATGTTAAGTTGTGAAATATTAAACATATTTTCTCGAAATTTTACCTAAGGCAAAATTGTCAAAATTTTGTTAGGGTAAAATAGGGATGAGAAAATTATTTTATATATAAATATTAAAGTTTTTTTAGGAAATAGAAAAACTATATCGTGTTGGATCAGATTACAGAGTACAAGGTCAAAAAGGCCTAGAAAGCACTCGTAATTGGACCCATGTGAGAGAGACCCAAAAACCCCTCATGGAAATGAAGGAGGCGACAAACCTACTAGGAATACTAGGTTGTGTCATCCACCCTAGTCCCATTCTAAGTAGAATGTTGTTTTTCTATTTAAAATAAACCACTACAACTTAAAAAGGGTTAACCTTCTCTTTTCTTTTTTGTCTTTTTTATAAGTATTTAATTTTTTTTAATTACTCAATCATTTTATAATTTTTAGGCTATTTCCTCTCTAATATTAAACTTGTATTCATTATCAACATTGTTTGGTCTTTAGCCCGTACAAATAACTAACAAAAAATGAAATGTAATTTAATTAAAACTAGTTTGTATTCCCATACAATGCACAGATCAACTGTAAATATATTAACTAAAAGTTATTTATTATTACCTTTTAATAAATTTGTAATGTTTTACAAATAATATGTTTAAGAAATAAAAAATTGAATTTTTCTAATTGATATTATAATGATAATTATAATAAGCATTAATTTTTGGGTATTTTATTAAAAAAGGCTCATTTCCAACTTTTTTTTACAGAAATGGGTCAATTAAAATATTATTTATAGGAATGGGCCAAAAAAACTCAAAATGTGCCTACATAGAAGCGTTTTATGGGGAAATTTCAGAAAAACGCATCTTTGTGGGAGCGCTTTTGCCATGTTAGCAAAAAACGCGCTAACGTGGAAGCGTTTTAACCCATTTTTTTCTAGGGTTTTTGGGTTATTTGCTTGTTAGGGCTTAGGGTTTATGTGTAGGGTTTTAATGTTTAGGGTTAGGGCTTTTGAAAAAAATTAGGGTGTAGGATTTTTTAAAAAATAAATTCGGGTTTAGGTTTTTAAGGTTTTTTTAATTGGTAAGTGATGTGTTCTGAAAAAATTATTTTGATGAGATGGATTTTGTTTTTTTTTTTGTACAGTCCGCAAAGTACTGAAAAAGCTCCCAGGTGGACTTTTTTTTGTACAGTTGTTTCTGAAAAATAATTTTGATAAGATGGTTCTAAAAAAATTAAGTTGAAAAACGCTTCAAGTAGGATGCACTGTCAGTAAAAGTACTTAAAAAAGTTCCCAGTTGGACACTCTTTTTGTACAATAGTTTTTGAAAAAATAATTTTGAGAAGATGGTTCTAAAAAAATAGGTTGAAAAATGCTTCAAGCAGGATGCACTGTCAGTAAAACTACTAAAAATAGCTCCTAGCTAAATGCTCTTTTTGTATAGTATTTTCAGAAAAAATAATTTTGAGAAGATGTTTCTGAGGAAATAGGTTGAAAAATGCTTCAAGCAGGATGCACTGTTAGCAAAAGTAATGAAAAAATCTCCCAGTCGGACACTCTTTTTGTATAGTAGTTTCTGAACAAATAATTTTGAAAAGATATTTTTGAAAGAATAGGTTGAAAAACGCTTCAAACAGGATGCACTGTCAGCAAATGTACTGAAATAAGCTCCCAGCTGGATGCTCTTTTTGTATAGTAGTTTTTAAAAAAATAATTTTCAGAAGATGTTTCTAAAAAAATAGGTTGAAAAATGCTTCAAGTAGGATGCATTGTTAGCAAAAGTACTAAAAAAAGCTCTTAGCTGGACGCTTTTTTTGTACAGTACATCCTGCTTGACCTTAGGCTATAAATGAGCCAAATTTCATTCTCTTGTTGTATAAGTTACAACAAGAGAAATTGAAGAAGTTCAGAAGAACATAAATTAAAAAAGTTGAGAAACTATAAGTTGATTTATTGTATTAATATTTATACGAATAATTATACTTTTGCATACTGTTTTTTGTTTTGAATTTCTTTCGACAAATAATTTGGTTGAAAATGAGTGAACATATTAGTGCTCTTATTTACTACGATGGTGAGGTCTGTGACACTGAGAACTAGATGTGTGCATGGGCCGGGCTACCCGGCCCTGCCCAAAGGCTCGCTCGAAAAATGGGAGGGTTCGGGTAAAAATATAGGCCCAAAATATGGGTTTGGGCAAAAAAAGAGGCCTATTTAGAAATCGGAGGGGCCTCGGGTAAACCTTTTTTGGCCCGGGCTCAGCCCGGCCCAAATTATATACTAAATATATTTTTTTTATTTTTAATCATATTTACATTTTATTTTCAATTTTAATTAACTAAATTTTTATTATATTTTCAGTTTGTGTATTGTTTTAAGAATTGTTTTAATCTCATTTTTATATTTATTTCTTGTTTTAATATTTGTTTTTATGTTTTTAAATGTATTTGATTTATTATATTTTAAAATTTTTTTTATTTAATGAAATAGGCTAAAAAATTTAATATGGGTCGGCTCGGGCTCAGGCTTAACAATTTTATTTCGGGCCAGGCTTGGACAAAATTTTAGGCCTATTTTTGGGCTGGGTCTAGCCTGGGCCTAGAAAACTGGCATAAAATTTTGTTTGGGCCCGGCTCGAACTCGACCCAGCCCGGCTCGAACTCGACCCAGCCCGGCCCATGCACACCTCTATTGAGAACTGCATTGTTTTTTTAATCAAAGAACACAATGCAACTAGTTTTTAACCATAACATAGATTTGATAGAACTTTGTAAAATAAATAGGTGCAAAATCTTTAGAACAATGCCAATGAGAGTTTTGTCTATCAAGTATCAGTTTTGTGCTTTGGTTGATCTCGTGAAATATGAATCATTTAATATTTAAGGTGCTCGTGGCTTGGAGGTGATGGTGCAGACTCATCTCACCAGTGGATCACCCTATCTTGAGTTATATGTGGAGTTTTCATCGCCAAATGAAGCACTTGTGACTTTAACATCTACTACTGTTCGAGAGGAATACACAACCTCTACCCGACACTTCGTTAGTGGGAGGCAAAACACAGAACCATCCATTTTTTATGGCAGGACAGAATACACTACCCCTACACGATGCTCCGTTAGTGGATGGGACATGCACCTCGGTGGGTTGATGTTCAATGTTGGAAATACTTACTGGGGAAGGGCATCAACTTTTAGTGGTTAGCAATCCACATCTGATTGAGGACATTATGAAATGTACATGAGAACGAATGATGTATTCCCTACGACGTCGACCGATGAGGGGACCTCGTACGCTGGAAATGTTGATGGGTCGGATAATGAGTTCGATGTAGATCCACCCCAAGAGCCCGACCCCAATGGTGCAGAAGTTACATTATTTTTTGAATCAAAGCCTGTTCCAACCAAACTTGGAGACAGGGAAGGGATTCCAAATGAAAAAGAAGATCCACGATTCACAGCATACTCGTCTCTAGCCTACATACATAATGTCGATTTATTAGCAAATAATACGTTGAAGTTTCTAGATCCACCACACAAGAGGTGTGACCACACAAGTTCGTCATGGGATTTGGGTGAATTGGAAGTTGGTAAGGAGTTTTCGAGTAAGGATGGTTTTCTCAGTACATTGAAGCAGTATACACTCTATCCATCTGATCCATTTCGACAATAGCGTAGTTGATTAATAGGACCCTAACATGCTAGATGTTTGGATTCTATAGGAATTCATTCAAAATTACTACCTGAATTGCCAGATCCTTGTATAGTGTCCGTTGAAACTATATGAACGTGATAAAAATATTAGTTATATTGTAATAGTCCGTTTTTAGTGAAATCGGAACAGTGGTGTCGGCACCACATATTTGAAGTAAAAAAATTTATTTTACTATTTTTTTATTTCTTACAGCATGATAGTATTACTGTATAAAAATTTCGTTATGAAATTTTACCGTTTACATGATCAATTTGATAAAAAGGACTAAATCGCGTAAAGTGTAAAAGTGGAGTTCTATAGGCTAAAGGTATTAAATAGCTATAGAACTTTAAAGTGAAAGCCCTTATATGGTAATTAGACCATAAATAGTGATAGTGGATGTACATGGCTTGGCAATTGTATAATTTTTAATGTTTTTAAAGGTTAAATTAGTAAATAGGTAAATAATGATAAAATTAACCAAATTAAACAAAGCCATCACCTTGTGTTCATCTTTCTCAACCAAAAGTAAAAGGAAAGAGTAGCCATGGGAGCTTGAAGTTTTGGCAACCCTATTTTCCATTGCATTGGTAAGTATTTTTATCCCCTTTTTTTATGATTTCTATGTTTTTGGGATCATTGTAGCTTAATCTAGCTAGCCCGGGGACTAATTTGTGAAACTATTAAACTGTTAGGGGTTTTCCATTGATGAGTATACATGATTTTTGATGTTTTATGGTAGAAAATAGATGGTTGTTGTTAGATAAACAACTTTGTTAAAAGATTTTTGATAAATTTGTCAAATAGGGATTAAATTGAAAAATGGAAAATTATACATGGTGAAATTATGAAATAATTGAAATATAGGGCATTCTAGGGACCTAGTTGATATTCGACCATAGTGGGTTGTGGTGAAATTGCATAAATTTCTATTTTTATGAGCTAGGGACTAAATTGCAAAGAATTAAAAGTATAGGGCAAAATGATAATTTTGCCAAAAATGTGATTTGGGGCTAAATTGAGTTAAATTATTCATATAGATTAAGACAGACCTCATATGACTTTAGATCGGGGCAAAGAGAAAGTCTCGGATTAATTGCCTCCGTATCTACACATAGTCGTCAAGGTAAGTTCGTGTAATTAAATTGTATATATATATATATATATATGTTTTTAATTAAATTATACATGTGTTATGAAATGTCACACATATATACCGATTGCATATCCAACGATGTATGACAATTATCGAGCCCCATTTATACCTTAAGAATATGTAGGATACAAATAACATGTCATTAGGGTTTACATGATTTGGGTACTGGTCCTGAATGTCCTACTGATGGTTGAGGTCCTGCATGTGTTGCGGATACTCCACAGGCCATGTGAGTAGCATCGTGTATATACGTACCAACCTAAGCTCATGAAAGCATACCAATTTACAGCTCGTATAAGCATACATGTACAAGATTTGACAGATTACAATTATATGATTTAGCACACTTAGTGTGAGCTATCACGGGTATCCAATGGTATTCTAAATGATTCAACGAGCATTACACTGATACAAAATGGTGAGAGTTCGAAACGAACTAATACAAAGACATATGTGAATTTCCTTGTATTAGTACTACATGGTATATGAAATGGATGATACATGTATATAGAACTTGATCAATTATTGTGTTCATCCATGTTTACTGGCTTATATATGTATTTACGTAACTAACATGGTTGGTGTATATGTGCTTAGGCATTTGGCCAAATTGTGTTAGGATATGCTTTGTTTACATACCTATTATATGACTAAATGGTAAGTTAAATTCTATGTTATACAAACTTACTAAGCTTAAATGCTTACTCTGTGTTATTTTTCATGTTTTATAGTGAATCGGAAGCTCGTTTGGGTTGGAAGCTTGTCAGAGTTATATCACACTATCCATCGGCTCTTTTGGTACATTTGGTTGTTTAATTTTGGTTATAATGGCATGTATAGGTGTTTTGGCTAATGTTGGCCTATATGTTTTGTTGTGAATATGGCCACTTGATTTGGCTTCTATTTTGGCATATTTTGGTATGTATAGAAGTAGCTTTAAAATGATTGATGAATGACTTAATATGGTGGAATGATGGAAGATGAGATGATAGATGAATATGCATAAAATATATTTCTTGTGACTTGTTGAGAATTGGTGCTTTGGTTGAATTGCTTAAATGATTGTTTATGCTAAATATAGAATGGCATTTTGGTACCAAATGGTTGTGTTTTGGTAAGTTAATTATATTGTATGTATTGATGCAATATGCATCCAAGTTAGTTGATTATTTGGTCAAATTGAATACATAGTTAGACATGTTTATGTATTGTTATTTGAGGTGCCTAAAGGCATATTGGTTGTATGATATTATACCATATGTATATGACTTGTTTATGTTGGATTTGGATGCCTTATTATGGCTTGTAAGTATGTGCAATGTTGTGTGTAGGAACATGCCAAATTGGGTGAGAAAAATGGCTTGTAAAATGGCCTATTTTCGTCCACACGAGCAGAGACACAGGCGTATGTCTCAACTGTGGTGACATGGCCGTGTGTCTCCTGTAGCTTTCAAAGGGCTACAAGTCAGGCTATTACACAGCCTAGCACACGGGCGTGTGGGGTTACTTCGAAGGATACACAGCCTGGCACACGGGCGTGTGACTTGGTTGTGTGACCTAAGTCAATGAGTTACACAAACACGGACACAGGTTGGGACACGGCCGTGTGTCCCTATTTCAAATGCCCACACGTCATGAGACACGGGCATGTCTCTTGGCCATGTGAGTCACACGGCCTGGCCACATGACCGTGTGACCTCTATAGTGTTGAAAATTTTCACTATTTTCTAAAAAATTCTCTAAGTTTTTTATTTAGTTCCGACTTATTTCTAACGCATATTTAGGGCCTTGAGGGCTCGTATGAGGGACAACATGTATGTTTTGACTTGGTTTTAATATGTTATTACTATGATATGAAATGTTTCAAGTTTCTGTCCGTTTGAATTGTAAACTCCAGTAATGTTCCGTAACCCTGTTCTAGCGACGGATACGGGTTAAGGGTGTTACATATATATATAATACTAAATACGAAATGACTATGTTATGTATATATAGTTCAAGATCGAATACATACTTACATACGCTTCCAACCGTTGGTCTAATTGAAGTCGTATATCTTTAACTGCGGTAGGTATTCTCTCGTAACTCGCCTAATGGTTCCACCTAATTAAATGAATTTTTAGCATAAAATTATATTTTAAATCTATGCAATAATTATAAAATCTAATATAAATTTTACCTTGTTAAGAGTGGGAATGTATACAGGTGGTTCACTCGAGGATGTAAAAATGGAAATCGAAACAAAGCCCATGATTGTAGCAGTGAGAGGTAACCTTCGATTTTGATTTTATTTGGTTGCGTCGCCTAACACATCTCCTGGTACAATGTCAACAACACGGCAGACCCTAACTGAGTTCGTCAACTGCTCTAAAATCAACGAGTTTAAGCAGTCACCTCAAATGTATGAGGTTTCGTGACTTGTCCGGCATTAGATAACCTCCGAGGATCTCAATGATGTATGCCTGAACGTATCGTATTCTTTTTACTACAGTCGACTCATCCCCTAGTTCTAGGAATGTGTCTTGTAACCAGCCCATCTTGATCCGACCTTTGTAAATATTATCTGGAATTGCACCCAAAAGATCATAGCATATAGCTCCCCAATCAGCAGATTGAGCAGACCCGGTGAGTACGGGCCCATCCACCGGTAATCCTAATTGTAACTGAACGTCCTCCAAAGTGATGGTACACTCACTGCATGGAAGATGGAATGTGTGTGTCTCGAGTCTCCACCTCTCTATGAATGCACTAATAAGTTTTGGGTCCAACTTACACCCTCAGCCTATATTGGTCACGTCCCAAAAACTCGCTTCCCTCAAGTAATTTTCTATCAACGGTGATGAAGGACCAAACATATTACGAATATAACATTGTAACACCCGATTTACCAACTGTTATAAAAAATTATAAAAAAATATTAATTAAAATTACATAAATAAAAAATATTAAATAATATTAAAATTTTGAAATTAACCCTTACCATTTTTATTTAGTCGACGAAGATATGATTATGATCGAGACGAATTAATTCCTGGTCCATTGCTAACACAATCAAATTTCTTAGAAATTATAAAAAAAAAATACTGATTTACAAAAAAATTAAAAACTTAGAGAGCTTTGAGAGCTTTTTGAGAAATTTAGAGAGAAATTTAGAAGAAATGTAATTTAGAGGAAATTTTGTGTGAAAAAAATAGGTAAAGGTTTATATTTTTTTTTCATGACTGTTGGCCTCCCAATGGTCAAATTTTTAAATGACCATTGGGGCAAAAACACGGGCTAAAATGCACCCTCATGGGAGCGCTTTTACCATGTCAGCAAAGTGCTTCCACGTCAGCACGTCTTCTGCTGACATGGTAAAAGTGCTCCCTCAAAGAGGCGCTTTTCTAAAATTTTCCCTTAAAACGCTTTCACATAAGCGCGCTTTGAGTTTTTTGGCCTATTCCGGTAAATAATGTTTTAATTAGCCCATTTCTGTAAATAATGTTAGAAATGAGTCTTTTTTAGTAAAATACCTTAATTTTTAATAGATGATGTCCGTGATCCATAATTTTTTTTAAAATCTGAAAGATGTATGTAACTAAATGCTTAATGCTAATAATGACTTTTTTTTTTTAATCCTAAAATTTGATTCATTTTTCTTTTAGAAATATTGTTTCTAAAAGTTTCATTTATTTAATATTAAACTTATATTCATTATCAACATTGCTGGGTCTTTAGCCAGTACAATTAACTAACAAAAAAATGAAATGTAATTTAGTTAAAACTAGTTTGTATTCCTGCACAATGCCCAGATCAACTGTAAATATATTAATTAAAAGATATTTATTTATTATTATCTTTTAATAAATTTGTAATGTTTTACAAATAATATGTTTAAGAAATAATAAATTGAATTTTTCTAATTGATATTATAATGATAATTATAATAAGTATTAATTTTTAATAGATGATGTCCGTGTTCCATAATTTTTTTTTTAATCTGAAAGATGTATCAAGGTAAATGCTCAATGCTGATAATGCCTTTTTTTTATCCTAAAATTTGATTCATTTTTCTTTTAGAAATCTTGTTTCTAAAAGTTTCATTTATTTAATATTTTAAAATACCACTTAAAGACTCGTGTTTACAAAATTTTAAATAAATTATTATATCTTTGAAAATATTATAAATAACTTATATATATTTATAATCAGCCATTTAAAATCTATAATTTAAATAAATTTAGTATGGATTTTGATTTTCTGATTGGAGTCCTTAAAGTTATCTCTTTCTGCCTTTTGCGTACTAATGATGACTAAATAATTGTATTTCTCTTGAGAAAATGTATTGTTAGAAAATATGTTGGAAAGTATAAATGAAATGAAAAAAAAAATTTAAGTATGAAAATAGAAATACCTCTTTTCTATTGATGTGTCAATGTAAATATTGGGTAAGCTTTGTTATTCGCTCTTCTTTTGGGTTTCTATAAGTTTGGCAAAGAACTTAAGAGTTTTTTGGCTGTTCTTGCAGCTAATACTTTTTGTCAATTGAGATTATTGAGTTGATTCTGCAAAACCGAGTGTATAAAAGTTAATTGGACTTACTAGGGTAATAACCTAATTTAATTGAAGGTTCTACTATTTTTACGCATGATTGATTTATTTCCCTTAATTTACTTAAAGGTACATAGCATTTGAATCTTGATTCATATGAGTCTGTAAATTTTAATTGTATATATCTATTTCAATAAACTATATAGTTATTATTTAATTCTAAAATACTTAATACATATTTGAATTTCTTTTAATGTAGAATTTTCAACTTGAATACTGACATAAAATTTACCATAAATATAAATTGAAATTGAAATTTGGTAGTGTTTTACATTACGGGAATGATTTATGGAAATTTCATTTAATTATTTTATTACCCAAATTTGGTAATGTTTTACTTATAGATATATACTTTTTTTCCTTTTAATTACTTAAAATTTGACCTAATTTATGTTTGACCATATTGATATAGTATATGTAATTCATGTTAATATTTAAAAGTGCCACATCTAATTTATGTAAGTGTGATGCATAGAATTGTTATCATAAATTGCATGCTTATACTACTTTAGTATAAATGTATATATTTTTTATCCTTACATTTGGAGTTTTTAATTTTTTGGATAATTAAATTTTATTTATCCAGAAATCAATAAACTACTACAATTCAAAGACAATAGGAAGATCCTATGCAGTAAGCATACAAACAAAGATAGCTAGAAACCATACAAATTAATTATCATCGATAAGACCCCAATTGGAACAAAGTTGTATATTAATAGTGTTGTAAGTCCAATTTTGCCCATTTAACTAACCCAAACCCTTTACATTTTAAACCCAAACAGTCCATAACCCAAAATTAAAACTCAATACACATTACACTAACTTACCCTGACCCATACCCCAAAATCAATAACCTAAAACCCATTTACCAAACCCATAACCCACTACAGAAGCCCATACCCGTTTTTGCCCAAACCCACTTAGCCTACCCACGACCCAAATTCCCAAACCCACTGGCCTCTGCCCTAGCCACTCGAACCTTCTGCCCACTTGCACTTGCTCTGCCAAGGCCTCTGACTCAGCAGCTGCCACCACCGCTCAGGTCACATCCCACCGCCTCTATCCCTGCAAACATTAAAAGAAAAGGGACAGCAAGCAACAAGAAATAATGGCAATAGCAACTTGTAACAAAGGCTATATAAGCCGAGAGAGAACAAATTGTAACGGGTTCAAAAATTTTGACCCCAAAGTAACAAGATTTTCGTTTTTAAATCAAAGAACAGTGTTAACAATAAGCACAGCGAAGGGATACCCCCCAATTGGAAATAGAATAAAAAACACCCAAAAATAGCGATAGTAAACAGTAGATCGAAAAGGGAAGCATAAATCTGAACTGAGCAAAGCGTATTTTTTTTCTCTCTTTTCTATTTTCTATCTTCATTTCGAACGGTATATGCCCATATTTTATCAATTTTTATTTCTTAAAACTACTACATACGTTTATTAAGAGTGAAAAAAAAAAGGGGAAAAGAAAAAGGAAGATTTTACCTTTTCCGGCCACCGTGGACGGTGGCCGGCGGCCGGCGGCGGCGGAGCTCACGGCGGCTCCCTGTCGTCCGGTGATCGGACTCAGAAAGGGGAGAGCCTTAGCACAGAGCATTTTGAGGTTTTTTTGTTTAATAGCAGAGAAAGAATGAAATTTTTTGCAAAAACATCACTTATATACTGAATCAAAACGGCGCCGTTTTGGTCGGCATCCATAAGCCCCAAAACGACGTCGTTTTGATAAAGACCCGATCCAACCCGACCCGACCCGTCCGAGCCAGGATCCGCGTGTTTTTGCTTCTAGGGGATAATTGCGCGCGGTCCTTCCGCTTTTTTATAGTTTTATAATTAAATCTTTCATTATTTCTAATTTTACCCTGTGAATTTGTTCCGATTTCCAAAGTAGTCCCTACTGCTGCGCAGCGTTTTAAAAGCGTGGGAAATTCTCTCTTTCGGCCCTCCGTTACTTTTCACGCATTCAAATTAATCCATCAGTTTCCTTTTATTTTTAATTTCGTCCTAAGCATTTTATTTTTGTTCGATTCAATCCTTTTTAGTTATTGTATTATTAAAGTTAATTATTTACTATTATATTTATATTTTCACCATTATTTTCTACCACTTTATCTTTAATATTATTATTAGGTTGTATATGCCTTTATATTTTATTATTATAGTTAGTTTTATTTCTATTATTATATTATTATGATATATATATTTTTAATATCACCTAAGTATCTAGTATTACCTTAATACTATCCTAACTATTTTACTATATTACTACCTTTTAATATTATTCCATTATTGTATTTTATTTCCATCGTATTCTCGTATATATATCATGATTTCATTATTTTTAATATATTATTATTCATATTCTATTACCAATGCCTCACTTTCATTATCATTTTATATACTTCTATTACCATTATTATTATTATTTACTATTTTATTATATAATTATTATTTATATATATATATACACATATTATCATATTTTACTTAGCACCATTTTAATATTATCCTAGCTATTATATTATTACCACCTTTTTAATATCTTCCCATTAGTATATTATCATCGTTATTTTATTTTTGCGTACATACTATGATTTTATTATTAATATATGATTATTCCTATTATATTACCGACACCTCATTTTCATTACCCTTTTATTAATATACTTCTATTATTATTATTAATATTATCGTTTTAATGCTTTTATTATAAATTATGCAACCTTATTACCTTACACCAAATTGATCTTTTTATAAAGGCAATGTTTCGGTGTTTAAAAATTCAAGAACCGTGCCCTAACGTATTGGGTTTCTGTTTTCTCGTCTAAATCTAAATCCCCGAATATCATTCTTAAAACATAAAGTTTAAATAAAAAGCTTATACATTATTACTATTTTGCGTACTATATTATTGCTCTTATTCATATTATCTTTCATTATCACCTTTCACCTTGCTATACATACTCTCATTGTCGTTCAAAATATCTTATAAAGGCAAAATTCTGTATTTAGACACTCGAGAATCGTGCCCTAACGTATTGGGTTGCGGTTCTTCGTTTAAATCTAAATAAACGAATAGCCTTTCAAAATAAATACATAATTTTTCAATATCAGAACTTATTCTCGAGAATTCGAGATATTGCGTCCTAACACATTGGATGTGATATTTTGTTATCTCGAGATAAGATTTTCTAAGCCAAAACAATGTTTGGTGCTTAAGATTTCGAGAAACTGTACCCTAACGTATTGGGTTTCGGTTTCCTAATTTACTCTAAGTATTCGAATATTCTTTCAAAATAAACACCTGAATTTCAAATAAAAGGCAAGTCTAGCCTCAAAGGTCGAAATGTCGTGTCCTAACGTATTGGATGTGATGTTTCGTCTTAAGGCAAGTCAGCCTTTTATACGCATTTTTAATTTATCTAAGTGATTTTAAAGCAAATGAGGATCGTATTTTAAATTCTGTCAAGTTTTCAAATCATCGACTCTAAAGACACTAATTAACCAACGAGGTACCAATTTTGGGCGTATCGGGGGTGCTAATCCTTCCCCGTGCGTAACTCACTCCCGAACTCATTTTTTTGATATTCGCAGACCCAAAACCGTTGTTTTTGATAAATCAAATCATTTATTAAAAATAACCCCTTTCTGAGGTGGCCAATCACACCCTAACAAAATGATTGGTGGCGACTCCGGTTTTTGTATTCATTTTTAAGTCGACGTCCGTTTTCGTTTTTCAAAAATGGTCCCAACAACTTGGCGACTCCACTAGGGACGTGAAAAAAGAGAGTCGAGCCACAAGTTGATTAATTTTTGTCTTTCAGTCAAAATTTGGAAATTTGTTTTTAATATACGATCCTTTCATTATATTCTATCAATTTTATGATACGATCTTCATTACTTCGTATTTACTGCAAGCTTTTTTATATCTCTGTGCATTCCATTTGCATGACCGTCGTGGTCGCACCCTTTAAGTGGGAGTGAAAAACTATGCCTTCGTGAGGTTTTCACCTCCGCACGGGCTAGTGGACTGCTTCCGGGATACATCCGTACCTATGTCTTCGTGAGGTTTTCACCTCCGCATGGCCATAGGGAAATGTATCCCCCTGAACTGAACTCGATCCATATGAGCCTATAATGGGTGAGGATTGAGGAATCTGCTGGTTCAGGTAACTTTTACTCTAGAAGTAAACCGCATGTACCAAACCTTAAGAACCCACCCTAGGTAGAGCTTCGCCAAACCCTAGTGGTCACCCAATTTGGTGTTTTATTTGGTTCTCCTGCGCTAACGTGTTTTCTTTCGTTTTGATTGCATTGCATTGCATCATCATAGAAAAGAGGTGTTAATTCATATTCGATTGCTAAATAGGGGAGTTTCTCATAAGAAAATGAATTTCTTGATAAAGTGGGTTATAATACGATCGTCCGAATACGGTCTGAGTAAACACCACATGTAAAGGTTAATAGCTTGTGGAAGAATATGCAACTTTGCTTCGTTGCCAGAGGATTCAAGTGGACATTGATTTATTCAAAGAGCCGTCATGTCTTGACTTCCTTAAAAAAGCCAACGAGTATCGTGAGGACAAGAAAGCAATGAGTTGCTACCCAGATTAAGCAAAAAGGAGCCAATAGAGACATCTTTGGAGTCGACCATGGCATCCGGATATGAAAAAGAAGATTGATGTCTTCGTTTGGTCTATAAGGGCAAGGCCGCATATGTGATCCGTTTTATGTAAAGAATTTTGTTTTCTAGACAAGTTCTTCTAATGTAATTGAATATAAAGGTAGACACCTCTCTTTCTTGCATTCATTTTATGCATTTGTATCGCATTATTTGCATTACATTATTGGCATTGCATCATTAGATTTGCACAAAGGGACCCTGATTTGGTAAAATTATTTCAGTTACCCTGGAAACCACCAAAAACCAACCAACCAAACACCGTTACGATACCCGTACTAAGTCAAGAAACATGGATCAAAGGATGGAAAGGTTAGAGCAGCTCCAGAAGGAGACACAGGATCAAATGCAAGAACAGCTGGCCAAGATCCAGCAGGACATGATGGACCGAATGTTGGAATCACAAAGGAATATGATGGATCAGCTAACTCAGCTGTTGGCCAGGGGATTAAATAAAGGAAATAGACCTACGCAGAGCTCCGACACTATGGAGCCATAGCCAAGAGTCAATCTCGATCAGGATCCACTTTATCCCCCGATATTCACTCCTCCACACGTCCACGCAACACAAAGAGGGTACACGCAAGGGGAATCCACTGGCCCAGAGCAGCGACCCAAGCTACCTGCCCATCTAGGGCAAGAAATATTTGTGTCAAATACCGAGGCCACTTCTACCAATCCTACGGTTCCAGATTTGGATGATCCAGCAGAAATCGCCAGGTTGAAAATGGATGATCACGAAGTTCAAGAGAAATATAGGAGTTTGGAAGAAAGACTCAAAGCAATAGAAGGCACTGAGGTCTTCTCGGCATTAAGCGCCAAAGAGCTTAGCTTAGTGCCTGATTTGGTCATACCGCTAAAATTTAAGGTACCTGATTTTGAAAAGTACGATGGGAGAGATGTCCGAAAGCGCATCTTGTAATATGTGAACGAAGATAAGCTGCTCATACACTATTTTCAAGATAGCCTGGTTGGATCAGCCCTTCGATGGTACAATCAGCTTAGTAGGGAAAAGATCCAATCTTGGAAGGACTTGGCGTCAGCATTCTGTGAGCAGTACAAGCATGTATCAGACATGGTGCCTGATCGGATGACGCTACAAATGATGGAAAAGAAACCATCAGAAACCTTTAGGCAATATGCTCAAAGGTGGAGAGATATCTCGGCTCAAGTGGAACCACCACTAACTAAGACTGAGATAACAGTCCTTTTCATCAATACTCTGAGAGCACCA
Organism: Gossypium stocksii; assembly: GCA_020496765.1. Classification (NCBI taxonomy): domain Eukaryota; kingdom Viridiplantae; phylum Streptophyta; class Magnoliopsida; order Malvales; family Malvaceae; genus Gossypium; species Gossypium stocksii. The sequence continues at coordinate 39,629,831 of CM035626.1, forward strand.
TTCTATGACAAGCTGGTGGGAAGTGCTACAAAGGACTTTTTGGATATCGTAATATTCGGAGAACTTATTGAGAATGCCATCAAAAGTGAAAAGATGGAATGTCCAAAAAGTCCAAAAAGGACAGTACCCATGAGGAAGAAAGAGCCAGAAGCCCACATGGTGGGAATTGAAAGCCGTTATACTCCCAATTCATACCCAAATTAGCTCCGACCTCAACATCACCCATCCCCAAACGTCTACTTTCCTCCCCAAAATCCTTACTACCAAACACCACCTCCTTACCCTTCTTACCCTGTTTACGCCACAAGTAATCAAAGGCCAGTCGCCACGTTCCTACAAAACACAACGCCCTCCCAAAACCAACCCGAGAACGAACCAAGACCGCAAGGCCCAATCCTAAGAAACCACAATTTACTCCTATTCCTGTGTCGTATGGGGAACTATACCCAAAACTTTTGGAGAAATAATTAATATCTCCTCATTACATGGCACCACTAAAGCCCCCTTACCCAAAATGGTACGATCCAAACGCTAGCTGCGTATACCATGCTGGGGACCAGGGACACTCTACAGAGAATTGCCTTGCCTTTAAAAAGAGAGTTCAAGGACTCATTGATGCGGGCATTCTGCGGTTTGATGGTGCTAGCGATGCGACCGGGAATCCATTCCCTAACCATGCTGAAGGGAATGTGAACGCAGTGACGGAGGAAAGCAAGTGGCAAGCCAGAAGATGTGTTTCAAAAATAAGAATGCTTTTTCAGAAAATCTGGGAGGTTCTAGTTGAGAAATGATTGCTCTGTCGCCCCAACAAGATTCTCAGAGAAGGAGGTCAAGGTTTTTGCGATTTCCATGGTATTATAGGGCACGACATTCAGTCGTGTGAGGAATTTAAAAGGTTACTTCAAGACCAGATGGATAATAAGGAGATTGAGATCATTAATAGAGGGGAAGATGCCAATGAGAGAGAGAAATATGTGCCTCTGACAATCAACCGTCAGGTTTCCCATATAACGCCGACCGACCATTGATAATTTATTATGACCGAAGAATAAGCTGAGGAATGAAATTTTCCAAGAATTTACCCTTACATACTTGGGAGTATTTTGAACAATGGGACTATGGAAGGGACTTATATTTTAGAACTTATTTAGAGTAATGCTCAGAACCTGCTTATTATCTTAGGCCTAGGGGCAATAAGGGCCCTTTTGTGAAATAGGCATCTGTCCAGAATTTTTATTTCAATGAAATGCATCTTTTTGAATGAATATTCTTTTATTCTGTTTATTTATAGGTTCTTTTGTTCTTGGACTTTCATTCACATATTCTTCCAGTCTTTATTCACTATCATACCATGTAAATAATCTTCTTAGAATCATTTATTCTTCAAAATTTACCTTCGTACCTACAATAGGTGCCCAGGTATCAATGTCATGAGCAACGCTGTTACTAACTCTCTTTTTAGTAAGATATGTGTCCAGAGGGATCTCAAGACTTCGAAGATGACAGAGATTGTACCTATCTTTCGATTCGTTAAGGATGGTAGAACGAGATGAAAGACATATCCTAACTTACAAGGGGCTAGTTGACATTGCGAGCTTGCGAAAGAGATAAAGATCAAAACCTAGCTTGCCGCAGAAATAAGGCAAGACGTATATGTCTCATTTGTTTCTTCACGGACTCTCTACGTGGGGCATGAATGTTATAGGGTCAATATCGCCGGTATCAACTCGTGGTTGTTAATTACGTTACTAAGGGGGTAAGGTCACTTCGTATGCCAAAGTTACAAGGTAAACAGTCATCAAATTCAAATTCAAAGGCAAACCTAAATTCAAATTCAAAACCAGATCCCGATCCAGATCCAAATTCAAATTTGAAACCAGATCCAAACCCAAATCCAAATCCAAGTTCAAATCCAAATTCAAAATTTAAAATTCAAAATTCAGATTCAAATCCGAATCCAAAAATGGCAATTTACGGTCTATTCAAAAGTCAGATACAATATCAATGCAACAAAGGCAACCAAAACCATCCAAACGATTTTGAAAAATGACTTAGACTTGTAAGGGTTGGCATGGAGAAGTTACCATTTACCCTCTCTACTTATCAAATGTTAGCCAAGACATTTGCCGGGGCAACGCATTTCTCATTGGTCCTGCCCATTGAAGTTGAGATTCTTTCTTCCGAGTTTTATCAGAGCTAAAGCGGGAAGATGCAGAATGGATCCAATTCGGATATGATCAATCAAATTTGAGGAGAAAAATTAATAGCTGGCTGTTACAATTAGATGATACGGGTCTACGGCAAAGAGGTTTGTCCTAGAGAATTTCAGAGGGTGACCTCATATTAAAGAAGACCCTTCATAAACAAAAGGGCTTCAGAGGAAAATGGACGCCAAACGGAAAAGGCCTATTCTGGAAAATCATCAACATTAACCAAGGTGGATGGCAACGACATGCCCAATCCGATGAACTCTGTTAAGAAACATTTCACCCATAAGAAGACCACAAGGTGAAAACCTACAAATGATACCTTGAGGCCTAAAAAAAAACTAAAAAAAATAAAAAAATAAAAATAAAATAAAGGAAATCAATCAAAAAGAAAAAGAAAAAGAGAGGCCAATACGAAAACCCGCAAAAGGCATTTTGAGACCAAATGGGATTTGAGTTGAAAACCCAAAAAGGGCAGCTCAAGTTTTGATAAAAAATGAGGCATATAGTAGTTTTGTCGGGCTTAAATTAATAATGAAGAAGTATGCTACATCTTGGGGCATCAATGAAGTAATCCGGATCCCCTAGACGCGTGTGGAGCTTAGAATGGTTCTCAAGAAGTTCGAACAGGGAAGCTCAAGCTGCGATATCTAGGCCATCCTACCCATTTTGAATTTGTTTCCTTTGATTATCTTATTTTCAAAAAATGTCATTCTTGATCTCATTTGCTATCGCTGTTTAACTTGTTTGTTTCGAGTTATGCTTCCAAGCAATTTCCTTAATGTCCATTAGGTATGATCTTTTTTCAAGCATATCATATTGAAATAACGATTAGTGGACTAATAATACTCTCATAAAAGGAGTTTCGAGTATTACTCTGAAAAGCTTCTAAATAGTACAGAAACCTAAAACAGGATTATGGTTTAAGAGCTCACCAAGTGTAAAGATCGGGAAAATTTGAGCTTAAATTGAGTTTATCTCTTCGGATGTTCTGTCAAAGATGCTAGTTGAACAAAAACAAGATATCACGTTGGTGATAATTTTGATGAAAACAAGCAATGTCAACTTAAGCATAAAAGAGAATCATTCTCGAGAAAAATGATATTCTGCACCCATAAACGTCTGGTTAAGTCACCCGAGGAGGGGTCAATTGATGGAACAAGTTACAGATCGTATACTTTTGAGTTACAATGGAAGGGACCCTGAAGACACAGTGAGGCAAGCTGGTTGAGCAAAACATAGTTATTTCCTCGGGTTTTGGGTCAAAACACCAGCCAAGCAATAGGGCATCCCAAAATAAAAAAAAGGAGAAGAAGATCAAGATGAAAACCTGAAAAGGGCATCTTAGTAAACAAAAAGATTAGGATAAAAACCCAAAAGGGCGTCCTAATAAAGCAGATCTAGGCCCAAGGAGTAAGACGATTTGAGCAGTGAGTCAAACAGCAAAACTACAGTGTTTGAAGCATTTTTAGCAGTTCAAAACCTTCTAACAAGAGGCCATGCTCGAAAAGATGCTTGATTAAGAAATGTGGAAGAGTTCATGCGTTGAAGATTTAGAGCATTTTGAGATGACATACTCCAAACAAAAGAAATGTTGAGTATTATCTGGATAAGAGTTTGACAAGTACAAGAGCCTCAAAGCGAGGACAAAAGTTCAACCGGGGGCAAAAGAGTGATATCAGAGAAGCACAGATTGCTCATATGGCTTGAGGACGGGTACAAAGTCGAAGAGAATCAAGAGTCAAAACAATGAACACAGATCATAAAAAACGCGACAAAAGGAAACATATGACAAAAATGTCTAGGGCGCATAGCATAATCATGTAGGCATAAAGGCGTCTAGGACCAACACATGCATATCATGATAACATCATGCATGACATATGCAGGTACTCTAGCAGAGCAAGAGGTTTTGACGATAAACACTGAATTAAAGGAAAAGACACCCGAGTCTCACCAGATGACATGTTTTGGTATTCTGATATTTTTATTTTTTAAAAAAACAATCAACTCATATTGCGAGAGGTGAGTTGAGCCTCGGCTCACGCGCTGAGGTATTTAATTTCTATTTTTCAAAAATCAACTCATATTGCGAGAGGTGAGTTGAGCCTCTGCTCACAGGCTGAGGTATTTTTAATTTCTATTTTCAATTTCTGTTTTTCAAAACCAACTCATATTGCGAGAGGTGAGTTGAGCCTCAGGTCACGCTGAGGTATTTTTCAATTTATGCTTTTCAAAAGTCAACTCATATTGCGAAAAGTGAGTTGAGCCTCAGGACACGCTGAGGTATTTTCAATTTCATTTTTTAATTTCTATTTTTCAAAAGTCAACTCATATTGCGAGAGGTGAGTTGAGCCTCAGGTCATGTTGAGGTATTTTCAATTTCTGTTTTTTAATTTTTGTTTTCATCAAAATCAACTCATATTGCGAGAGATGAGTTGAGCCTCGGCTCACATGCTGAGGTATCTTCAATTTCTATTTTTCAATTTATGTTTCAAAAATCAACTCATATTGCGAGAGGTGAGTTGAGCCTCGACTCACACGCTGAGGTATTTTTAATTTCTGTTTTTCAATTCCTGTTTTCAAAAATCAACTCATATTGTGAGAGGTGAGTTGAGCCTCGGCTCACACGCTGAGGTATTTTTAATTTCTATTTTTCAATTTATGTTCCAAAAATCAACTCATATTGCGAGAGGTGAGTTGAGCCTCGGTTCACATGCTGAGGTATTTTTAGTCTCTATTTTTAGTTTCCATTTTTCAAAATCAACTCAATTTGCGAGAGGTGAGTTGAGCCTTTTAATTTCTATTTTTCAAAATCAACTCATGTTGCGAGAGGTGAATTGAGCCTTTTAATTTTTGTTTTTCAAAATCGACTCATATTGCGAGAGGTGACTTGAGCCTTTTAATTTCTGTTTTTCAAAAAATCGACTCATATCACGAGAGGTGAGTTGAACCTTTTAATTTCTATTTTTCAAAAAAGAGATTAACTCATATTGCGAGAGGTGAGTTGAGTCTCAAGTCATACAGTGAGATACTTTCAATTTATGATCCAAAAATTAACCCATATTGCGAGAGCTCGCAGGCCGAGCTATTTTCGATGTTTATTTTTCAATAAAGAATAAAGGTTGAAGCTAATCGAAGATACAGATTTTGCCTCCCTAAAAGTTGCGGTGGAGCAGGTTGAAGTTAAAAGATTCATCTTCCTGAAGTTATAGCGGGGCAGATTAAAGATACCAGATCTCATCCCTGAAGTTGCAGAAGAGCAGATCGCGACGAATTTTATATCTGTGAAGAGACGATAAATCGAGGCTACAAGTCATAGCTTTGAAGTCACGATGGACTGAACCAAAGCTAGAAGATGCGATGGACTGGAATAAAGTTACTTGAAGGAAAAGAAGCACTAAAAGAAGTCAAGACTTGGCAGGACCAGGCAAAACTGGCCTTTCTTTATGTCTTTACTCTATTACCGTTACACGACAATGAGCAAAGAGGGGCAGCTGTTGTAAGCCCAATTTTTCCTATTTAACTAACCCAAACCCTTTACATTTTAAACCCAAACAGTCCATAACGCAAAATTAAAACCCAATACACATTACACTAACCTACCCTGACCCATACCCCAAAACCAATAACCTAAAACCCATTTACCAAACCCGTAACCCACTACAGAAGCCCATACCCGTTTCTGCCCAAACCCACTTAGCCTACCCACGACCCAAATTCCCAAACCCACTGGCCTCTGCCCTAGCCACTCGAACCTTCTGCCCACTTACACTTGCTCTGCCAAGGCCTCTGACTCAGCAGCTGCCACCACCACTCAGGTCATATCCCACTGCCTCTACCCCTGCAAACATTAAAAGAAAAGGGACAGCAAGCAACACAAAATGATGGCAATAGCAACTTGTAACAAAGGCTATATAAGCCGAGAAAGAACAAATTGTAATGGGTTCAAAAATTTTGACCCCAAAGCAACAAGATTTTCGTTTTTAAATCAAAGAACAGTGTTAACAATAAGCACAGTGAAGGGATACCCCCCAATTGGAAATAGAATAAAAAACACCCAAAAATAGCGATAGTAAACAGTAGATCGAAAAGGGAAGAAGAAATCTAAACTGACCAAAGGGTATTTTTTTCTCTCTTTTCTATTTTCTATCTTCATTTCGAACGGTATATGCCCATATTTTATTAATTTTTATTTCTTAAAACTACTACATAGGTATATTAAGAGTAAAAAAAAGGGGGAAAAGAAAAAGGAATATTTTACCTTTTCCGGCCACCGTGGACGGTGGCCGGCGGCAGCGGAGCTCACGGCGGCGCCCTATCGTCCGGTGATCGGACTCAGAGAGGGGAGAGCCTTAGCACAGAGCATTTTGAGGTTTTTTTGTTTAATAGCAGAGAAAGAATGAAATTTTTTGCAAAAACATCACTTATATACTGAATCAAAACAGCGCCGTTTTGGTTGGCATCCATAAGCCCAAAAACGACATCATTTTGATAAAGACCCGATCCGACCCGACCCGTCCGAGCCAGGATCCGAGCGTTTTTGCTTCCAGGGGATAATTGCGCGCGCGGTCCTTCCGCTTTTTTATAGTTTTATAATTAAATCTTTCATTATTTCTAATTTTACCCTGTGAATTTGTTCCAATTTCCAAAGTAGTCCCTACCGCTGCGCAGCGTTTTAAAAGCGTGGGAAATTTTCTCTTTCAGCCCTCCGTTACTTTTCACGCATTCAAATTAATCCATCAGTTTCCTTTTATTTTTAATTTCGTCCTAAGCATTTTATTTTTGTTCGATTCAATCCTTTTTAGTTATTGTATTATTAAAATTAATTATTTACTATTATATTTATATTTTCACCATTATTTTCTACCACTTTATCTTTAATATTATTATTAGGTTGTATATGCCTTTATATTTTATTATTATCGTTAGTTTTATTACTATTATTATATTATTATGATATATATATTTTTAATATCACCTAAGTATCTAGTATTACCTTAATACTATCCTAACTATTTTACTATATTACTACCTTTTAATATTATTCCATTATTGTATTTTATTTCCATCGTATTTTTGTATATATCATGATTTCATTATTTTTAATATATTATTATTCATATTCTATTACCAATGCCTCACTTTCATTATCGTTTTATATACTTCTATTACCATTATTATTATTATTTTCTCTTTTATTATATAATTATTATTTATATATATATATACACATATTATCATATTTTACTTAGCACCATTTTAATATTATCCTAGCTATTATATTATTACCACCTTTTTAATATCTTCCCATTAGTATATTATCATCGTTATTTTATTTTTGCGTACATACTATGATTTTATTATTAATATATGGTTATTCCTATTATATTACCGACACCTCATTTTCATTACCCTTTTATTAATATGCTTCTATTATTATTATTAATATTGTCGTTTTAATGCTTTTATTATAAATTATGCAACCTTATTACCTTACACCAAATTGATCTTTTTATAAAGGCAATATTTCGGTGTTTAGAAATTCGAGAAGCGTACCCTAACGTATTGGGTTTCTGTTTTCTCGTCTAAATCTAAATCCCCGAATATCCTTCTTAAAACATAAAGTTTAAATAAAAAGCTTATACATTATTACTATTTTGCGTACTAAATTATTGCTCTTATTCATATTATCTTTCATTATCACCTTTCACCCTGCTATACATACTCTCATTGTCGTTCAAAATATCTTATAAATTTCCTTTTACCCGATGCATAAAAAACGATTCTTTATAAAGGTAAAATTCTGTATTTAGACACTCGGGAATCGTGCCCTAACGTATTGGGTTGCGGTTCTTCGTTTAAATCTAAATAATCGAATAGCCTTTCAAAATAAATACATAATTTTTCAATATTAGAACTTATTCTCGGGAATTCGAGATATTGTGTCCTAACGCATTGGATGTGATATTTTGTTATCTCGAGATAAGATTTTCTAAGCCAAAACAATGTCCGATGCTTAGGATTTCGAGAAACTGTACCCTAACGTATTGGGTTTCGGTTTCCTTGTTTACTCTAAGTATTCAAATATTCTTTCAAAATAAACACCTGAATTTCAAATAAAAGGCAAGTCTAGCCTCAAAGGTCGAAATGTCGTGTCCTAACATATTGGATGTGATGTTTCGTCTTAAGGCGAGTCAGCCTTTTATACGCATTTTCAATTTATCCCAGTGATTTTAAAGCAAATGAGGATCATATTTTAAATTCTGTCAAGTTATCAAATCATCGACTCTAAAGACACTAATTAACCAACGAGGTACCAATTTTGGGCGTATCGGGGGTGCTAATCCTTCCCCCTGCGTAACTCACTCCCGAACTCATTTTTCTGATATTCGCAGACCTAAAGCCGTTGTTTTTGATAAATCAAAACATTTATTAAAAATAACCCCTTTCTGATGTGGCCAATCACACCCTAACAAAAAGATTGGTGGCAACTCCGGTTCTTGTATTCATTTTTAAGTCGACGTCCATTTTTGTTTTTCAAAAATGGTCCCGACAAATAGCATCAATCCTATTTACATGTTTTCCTACCATCGAATTTGCACAATTTCTTTAATCTTCAACAAGATAACAACTACAGCAAGAAAAGACCACCAAAAAAACCTTTCATTCCTCTCATATTGTATGGAGTGAATATATGCATTCCAAGTCAACTAAATGATGACAACAATAAGAGAGTTACGCCTAAGCTTTGAAATTGCCAAATTTAACTCCTGATTCAAAAAACCAACTGTTCTACTAATGTCGCAAAGTTGCAAAACCATCTCCCAAACCTTCCTATAAAAATCACATTCAAAGAAGATGTGATTTCTAAATTTAGTCACACTAGAACAATATAAGTAAAAAGTATCAATGTCTAGCCCAAAAGAGGATAATCTATCTCTAGTTGGAAGTCTATTCAACATTGTCATCCAAGTAATAACAAAATGTTTTAGGATGTGCAGTGGGAACCAGACTAACCTATGCCAACATACTTTGGTGCTTTTAACTCTAATTGCTTCCCACAAATAAGAAACATACATCTTATTGTCTGAGGAAAAGATTTGAAAAGAAAAAAGAAACAATCTCCCTAAACTTAATCAACCTCTTCAAATTCTAACTACTCGTAGAGTTAGGAAGAACATCCCAAAAGCTTATCCCTTTCAAAACATATTCATGAATCCATACAATCCAAAGAAAGCCCTCCCCTACAAGAATAACTCGTATGCATTGCAAAATACAAGCCTTATTCCACTCCTCAAGATCTCTCAACCCCAAGCCACCTTTCGATTTTAAAAACTAGTTAAATTTGCACAACTAATAATTCAATGAAAACAAGTGGTTGGTTGACTTCCATATTGCTAATTAGTTTTTGGATTAGAAATCTAAAAAGCTTAAACTTTTAATTGGTTCAAATTTACCTCTCGATCACCATTTTACCAAATTAGACGATTTAGTTCGATTTATCTATCGACCTTACCAAACTATATTTAGAAATTTATTCGATTTAGTCCTTGTACCAAAAACTAACCATGCAACATTTCCATCAACCAGAAACCATAGATTTAGTTACCATTCATCATCATTATGCAAATAACAGTCAAACACATGCTCAAATAATTCATTAAAATAAACACAAAAGCAAGGTTAGGGGAAGCTTAGGAATTTCTTGATGGATGCTTTGAAGAAGATGAAAACAACAATAGAGGTGGAAACACAACTAAAGTTAAGATTTTTATACCTTCTAAAGTAAAGAAAATTGAAACATATTGAAGGATTTGAATAAAATCAAAATACAAAGTTAATTTGAGTATTAAATTGGAAAGGAAGTGCAAAGCTACAATAAAAACTAACTAAACTACCAACCACACCAACTAAGCTTAGAAAAGAAAATGGCCTAAACGTAAAAATGGAGAAGAAACTAACAACTAAGCTAAAAAGATGAAAAAAAAGTTGGTTTCTTTAAGTTGACAGCCAAAAGGGTCTTTTAATAATGGACAAATTCAACCCTAACATTAACAAAATTTCCATTAAAATGTATGTTTTGACTTGGGTTGATGTTGGACAAAAGACTACCCCTGCAACAACTTTCTCCCTATCAGGTAGTGGTGTTGGGACATCCAGTCTTCAGTGTTGCGATACCATCAATAGTGGCACAATTAGGGCTCTAGGGGTTCTCAATGTCACAACATCCTCTAACTGGGGTCGTAACATCCCTGGTGATGACCACGATTCTTCACTTCACAACCTTTAGTGATATTGTGACCTCAAAAGCTTGTTGTTGCGACTTTGGGCTCAATGTCACGTGTAACGGCCCAAAATCGGGCCTAGTTGAAATAGTGATTTCAAAATCACTTCCCAGGGTTTAAGAAAATTATTCTAGTTTTAAATTGCGTGTTATAGTATTTCTATAAGCATGCATGAAAAGTTTGATGAATTAATTTACGCGATTAGAGGCTTAATCGCAAAAAAAAAGACTAAATCACATAAAAGGAAAAAGTTGCAATTTCTAGTAAAATTGAGCTAAATGACCATAGAAGTAAAACTTAAGGGTTTTAAAGGGTAAAAAGACCCCCTTTTCACTAGGATGGCCAGCTATGACAAGAGAAGAGAAGAAAAGTCAAAGGGTTAGGTAAATGTGGTGGATGATTGGATAAAATAATGCCTAATTAGCCTAGCATACACTTTCCTTCTTCCTATTTTTCTTCTTCTTACTGATTTTACCAGCAAAAGAGTAGGGTTTTAGAGCTTCAAATTTTTAGCTACTTTTATCATTCACAAGTGGTTTTAAGGCTTTTCTTCAATATTTTTGCATATTTGAGACCCTTGTAGCATGAGCTACATTTTAAGGGGTATATTGTGAAAAATAATTGAAAGTTGAGAGTTTTTCCATTGTTGAATAAATGATGTTTGCTGTAAATTTTGGGAAGGAAAAATGAGTGTAGGTTGTCTATTGGACCACTTTTGTGTAAGAGGTTGCATAAAAACACTTAAATTGGACTTAGTTGTAGAAGTTGTAAAACAAGGGGAAAGTGTGTGAAATAATGAGAAATCGGGGTAGTATTGAGGATAAAAAGAGTGGTTTAGGCTTGGTTGATGAGGAAACTCGAAAAAAATTAATTTTCGAGCCTAGGGGCAAAATGGTCATTTTGCCAAGAGACTAAGGGCAAAACGGTTATTTTGCCTAATTGTGATTTTTGGATTATTTTAATTAATTGGTGATTAAATGGATGAATTTGTATTCATTTATATTAAGGAGAGCGTGGAGTCAACCTTGACCGAGGCAAGGGAAAAGCTTCGGAGTAGATTCTATATTTCTCGTATTTTACATACCGAGGTAAGTTTATATGTAAACGATACCTTTTTTATTAATGTTTTTGCTCATAAATGACTTATATGATATGTGGTTATTGGTATGGATATTGAACGAAATCATGAGAATTCAGAGTATGGGTAAATTTCCATAAATTATGAGTTAAAGTTAGCAATGTGCAAAATCACTAGTTAAGAGTTGAAATTATCGAATTAAGTGTACTTTGCCTGAGTGGCGACTAATACCGTATTGATAAGGGTGGGCTAAGTTCGATACCACCATAACTTACTTATGAATGTGGGCTATGTGCGGGACCACCATGAATTATTAATGAGGGTGAGCTAAGTGTGGAACCACCTATTATCGTTAATGTCATTATGAATAGCTAGATTCAAAATTTGTCTTGCATGGATGTGTTTATCGTGAAATCACTTGAATGAGATTTATGTGTGATGTGGTGATGAATAAGTGCAGGGAATGTATGTGCTAAAAATATGAGCTTCGTGCGTGAAATTGTGTTGAGAAAGTTGGATGAGTTATGGGAAGAGTAAGTAAACCCATGTTTGAAAGTATTGGTATGGTTGATGTGACAGTTAATTATTTAATGTATGATTTTGGTAATAAATGTTTGCATATAGACTTACTAAGCTTATTGCTTACCCTTCTCCTTTCCATTTTCTTTTTGTGTCACCCAATTAACTCGAGAATCCAAGGACGTCGGAGGTATCGCGCACACTATCAACTCTAGTACTCGGTAAAGTCATGTCTTATGTTTTGAGTAATGGTATGTATAGGTCATATGATTATTTTGTGTATGATACTTTAATTTGCCAATTGTGTTGGCCATTTATCTTATGAAGATAATTTTGTAAATGGCCTTTGGAATTGGCTTATAATCATTCTATTTGCTTAATGGAATGAAATGAAATTGCAATGAAATTGTGCAAAGTTGCTTAGTAGTTTAAGCATGCATTTTGGTTATGAGTTAGTTGGTGTGTGAACACCTATTTAGATGCATTTAGATAAGTATTGGCGCTAGGTATAATGTATGGGAATTGGAGTCTTGTTTGTGTGTGTTTCAGGGAGGTTAAGGGCTTGGTAGATAGTCCTATATTGCCCACACTGATAGACACACGGGCGTATGTCTAAGCCGTGTGAGACACACGGGTAGACACACGGGCATGTGGCTCGACTGTGTGTCTCTTGCAACTTGCATGAATAGCATTAAATGCTATTAGGCTCTCCCACGGGCATGAGACATGACCGTGTGTCCCAACCGTGTGGAAGACATGGCCAGCACACAAGCGTGTGCCACGGCCGTGTGAATGATAACATCAGAAATAGAATGTCAAGGTTCTTGCAGACGGGCGACGACACGGGTGTGTCAAGACTGTGTGAGGGACACAGGCTGGGCACACGAGTGTGCGCCAGGCCATGTGCCCCAGGCCATGTGAAAACCCCTGTAGGTTGATGTTAGAAATTAAATCTACACGGGTGTTGGACACGGGCATGTCCCTAACGTGCTTAGGCTGTGCGAGGCACACGGGCCATCAGCACGGCCATGTTTATATGTCATACGGGCGTGTTGCCCTCACACAGGGTGTGTGCCCTGTTTTTTGTTAGCTTTTGAAGAAATTTTCTTAAGTGCACGAATGTTCCTGGGTTATTTCCAAACCATGATTTAGGCCTGCGCATGTTCGTAGAAATATGTTTGGAAAAGTTTTAATTGGGACACATTTTCATAAGTTTAAGTCAAAGGTTTACATGAGCTTAGTACGGTAATACCTCATACCCTATTCCGATATCGGTTACAGGTAAGGGGTGTTACATCACGACTCCATCGATAGTTTGCTCCAGGTCAGTTTTGGAACAGCCCGTTTTTGGTTCAAATCAAAAAAGTGGTTTCAAAACCACAAATCTGAAGTAGAAATAATTATTTTTTTATTTCTTTAAGGTTTATAGTATGATTGAATGATTACGTGAGAATTTTGTTAAGAAATTTTATCGATAGGGTGTCTAATTTGTCTAATAGGACTAAATTACAAAATGTACAAAATGTGTGTTCTAGAAGCTATGGGTGCTTAATTGTAATGAAATTTTAAATTGGAGGACCTTAAATGGTAATTAGACCATTATACTTTAATATGGACAAAAATGGACATGGTTAGGTGAAATATCAAGTCAGGCATTAAAGGCATTTTGGTTATTTGGCAAATAAAGACAAAATAAAATAAATAAAAGATGTTCATCTTTCTAATTTCATCCCCCATTGCCAAAAATCACAAGGGAATTCATAACTAGGGTTTTGGCCACTTTCAAGCTCGATTGTAAGTCTATTCTTGGCCCGTTTTTAATGATTTTTACTTTTTTTCTGAATGTTGTAACCTAATCTAGCTATTTCAAGGACTAATTTGAAGGGAAATCAAAGTATAATGTTGAATATTAGTGTATTTTGATGTCTAAGGGTAGAAAATGTATGTTTGGTGTTAGATAAACAACATTTACTAAGTGATTTTTTGATGAAAATGTCAAATAGGGACTTATTTGTAAAAATTGTAAAATGGGTGTAGAAAATGTGAATAAATAAAAAAAGTGAGCTATTATGAGCATGAAAAAGATTCGGCTAGGCTTGGGTAATGAAAAAATTGAAAGAAATTCATTTTATAAGCCTAGGGACTAAAGTGTAAAAAGTTTAAAAGTTAGGGTCAAAAATATAATTTTTCCATAATATGATTTTTGGGCTTAATTGAATCATGTGAGTAAATGAGTTAAATTTGTTATTATAGATCAAGAAAAATAAGGTTCAGACTTAGATCGGGGGAAAAACAAAGTGTTTGACGATTAGGTCCAATTCTACTATTTTTGTACCGAGGTAAGTTCGTATGTAAATAATGCATTGTTAGATTAATGTTTAAATGCTTTAATATTGCATGAATTGTGTGATTGACTCTGTGAAAGTATTCGACAAAGTTTTGACAAGTGAGAAATCCCGGTTGAACCGTAGGAATAGAAAAGGATACAAGTGACATGTCACTAGGAACCCATGTGTATATACATGTTTATGTCATCTGGGTGCTGGTCTTTTACGTCCTACCAGTGGCTAGGTACTCTGGCATATGTTGCGGATACTTGACAGCTTGTGTGAACAGCACTGCGTAGCTACGTCCTGACTGACAGCTTGTGTGAGCAGGCCCATGAATAGCTCGAGAGTGAACCTATATGTATTATGAGATATGAGGTAGCTTGGGCTACATATATGGCACTCATGTGCAAGATTTCTAAGTATCCATTAATATTTTGAGTGTTCGACGAGAATGTCAAAGATGTGAAAAGATGTGGTTATGTTACGAGTTGGTACAGGTATGTACGTAAAACTCATAAGTAATGAACTTGATAGGTGATGAACTCTTGGTAAGGTTGTGATTGAACAAGTTATAACTATGAGATTTTAATGACATTTATGTCATCTCCCATTATATGAATTGCATGATAATTGTGTGGTTAGAATGCTTATTATTTGCACATGAACTTACTAAGCTATATAGCTTACTCCCCTTTCTTTCCTTTGTTTTATAGTGTCGCCAAGCTAGCTTGGATCGAAGATTGTTAGAGATTCGAAACACATTATCAAACTTTCATTTTGGGTATTGATGATTTTAGTATTTTAAATGTATGGCATGTATAGGGACTTGGTCATTTTGTTATATGTGTCATAATTGTTTGGCCAAATGTGTTGACTTATAAGGGTTAGATGTTTATTTTGTATAAGGCCATTGGAAATGGGCCAATATTGGTTATAAGTATATTCATATAATGATGTCTTTCATGAATGATGTGTTGATGTCTTGGTTGTGGATGTTTGGTTGTATGTATATGCTTGAATTGGTATTATGTTATGTTGTGTAGGTGTGTGCATTAAAGGGTGGCAAAATGGCTTGGTAAATAGCCTTTATTTTGTCCACACAGGTAAACACACGGACGTGTGTCTAGGCCATGTGTTTAGGCCGTGTGTCCCCTGCACCTTAGTTTTGAGAAACAGAATGCTCAGAATTGAGCACACGGGTGTATGTCTCAGCCGTGTGGACAGTATGGCCTCGAACATGGTCATGTACCCTGGCCGTGTAAAGTCTGCACCTATTTTTGTGAAATTTAATTTCCACACGGCCTAGCACACGGGCGTGTGACTTGGCCATGTGATCTCAATTTGTTCATGGGTTACAAGTCAGAGAGTTACATGGGGTCGAGACACAGGTGTGTGTGACCACACGGCTTGCCCACACGGGCGTCTCCTATATCCACATGGGCGTGTGACCCCTGTTTAGTGGAAAATTTTTTAAGTTTTGTAAAAGTTTCTAAAGTTCTCGGTTTAGTCCTGAGCCACTTCTAATGCACGTTTTGGGCCTCGTAGGCTCGTATCAGGCACTTTATGATTAAATACAAATGGTTTTAATTTGGATGCAAATTTATGACTCAAAATTTTATGTTTGTTTGTGTGATAAGTCTGATAATGCATTGCACCATGTTCTGGCGTTGAATACGGGTAAGGGGTGTTACAGGTTTCTTGTTGAAGTCTTACACCCTCGAGACAAAGGGACTCTGTGTCACAACATCCATAACATTAGTGTCGTGACACCCACGTTGAATGTTGTTTTCCTCAAGGTTGGGCTATTGCCGTCTCCCTACACCAACTCAATCACATCATTAGGATCTTTATGGCACCATTTTGCCAATTTGGGTCTTAAAAGGAGTAAAACTAAACAAAAACAATTATTAATGATAAAAACTAAAAGTTGACAAAAATATGTAAAAGACTCCTAAATTGCTTGAGAATAAATTTCTCGGGTCTTAAGGATAGCCTAATTTGACATACCAAATTACGATAGATTAGACTCTGTCAACAGAAGTTTTCCAAGTGTTGTGCATCGAGAGTCAACCAACCTCTCAATGGGTTCATAGAGTGACAGCGCCTTGTTAAGTGCCTGATAAGGCAAACTATGCAAACATAAATCTCAAATTTACTTTTGGTGGGATTTGAACTCATACACTTATAGATAACTACACTACTCCTTACGCTAGCAATGATAATTATATTTTATTGCCATCTATTTTACTTTTTATCTCTTTAATAAATTTTTCATGCTATAGTCCATGTTAGATTTTTAATTTTTTTAATTATATTACTAACTTTAAGATATTTGACTTTTATATTTTAATCAACTTATCCATTAGAACTTTTTCAATAATGATAATTAATTAATTTACATAAAATAATTCAGTAAATTCATGTTAATGTTAATATATAACTAAATTAAATATAAAATTAAAATATTTAATTTTAATTGAAGTATAATTTTCTTTTATGAAAGATGTCAAGTACATTTAATTTTATAGTATTTCAATATGTAATTAAATTTTCATTATTTTATAGTTAAAAATAGAGAAATGAATATACTACATAAAAATATACAATGTATTTATATTTCTATTTAAAATTTAAAGGTTTGAGGTGCAAAAAGTCTTTAAACTTTTTCAAAAAAAGAAATTAAGCCCCTATTTTTTTTTTTTGCACTTATTTGGGTACTTGAACTTCCAAAATACATCAAAAAGACCTTCAAACCTTTAAAAAAAAAAAAACAAATTAAGCCCCTGCTTTTTTTTTCACCCAATTGGGTACTTGAACTTTCAAAATGCATCAAAAAGACCCTCAAACTTTTTCAATAAAAAAAGCAATTAAGCCCCTGCTTTTATTATAAATTAGAAAAAAATTATAAAAATTAAAATCTATAAATATTATTAAATTTTAATAAAAAAGTAAAATATTAAAAATTATAAAAATTGTAAAAAATTATAAAATATATAGAAATATAAAATTTTATAAAATTTTATAAAGTTGTAAGAAAGTTATACAAAATGTAAAGAAATATAAATTTCTTTAAAAATTATAAAAATTATCGTACCAAAAAAAATATTTTATAATTTTTCTATAACTTTTATTAATTTATTTATCATTTTTCGCCACATGTCATGCTGTATTGCGACACGTGATGACTTTAATTGAAAAAACTAGATGTCATTAATTTTTTATGATTTTTATAAAATTTTAAAATTTTTTATTTTTTACCATTTTTATAAAAAATAATTATTAGTTTTTTATATTTTTATTAAAATTTAATAATTTTTAAAAATTTAATAATTTTTATAATATTTTTTTCTAATTTTTAATAAGTGCAGGGGCTTAATTGCTTTTTTGAAAAATTTTGAGGATCTTTTTTATATATTTTGAATGTTCAAGTAGCCAATTGAGTGAGAAAAAAAAAGCAAGGGCTTAATTGCTTTTTTTAACAAGTTTGAGGGGATCTTTTTTATGCATTTTGAATGTTTAAGTGCTCAATTGAGTGTAAAAATAAAGGGGGCACTTAATTTTTTTTTTTAAAGTTTAAGGGCTTTTTACACCATTAAGTTAAATTTAAATACTAAAATAGTTGAGGTATAATTTTGAGATTTGTTATAATTAAGGGATAGGTTAATTGTTTTTTATGGTCAAGTGGATAAGTTAACCCAACTTTAAAAAGTTTCCTCTCATATTAACAAAGAATCAATCAAAAGCTTAACACAGGATGTTTGTAGGTGGGTGACGAAGATTAAGCCTAATATACCGTTCTACAAGTTCCATCACTTTGAACACAAATATTATACACTTTCTGATTGTCAGCCAAAACCCAATCTTATTTGGATTTCAGTAATGCCACTAGCACTGTAATTTGCCAAATGTTGGGATTTTCCTTTTTATTTTTTTAATGGCTAAATCAGCAGAAAATGCCAACCACAGATGGTTTGACAGTCCCCAAATGAAATTCCATTATCTTTTTTCTCTTTCTTTTGATTGGGACTAATGACCCCATAATATGGGCAAATGGTAGTGGCATCAGTTTAGGTATGGAAGGTTGCTGCTGGGACCATCCATCCTCCAAATAAAGCAGAGGAAAATAACGTTTTCTTTTTGTCAATAACAACAACAAAAAAAAAAACCTCAAATCATCAGGAAATGCAGGCAATATCTCAAAGATTCCGATTTGTGGGGTCGACCGCAATTTCGAAGTCCCCCTCTTGTTTGTTTAAAAACGATGAAAAAGTAAAACCCAGTCCAGCTGTTGGGTCTCTTATATGCTAATTGATGTTTACGTCATAAACGTACGATGTTGAATCAAATAATGTTGAAATTCACTTGGATGATGATAATAAGTTTAAGGAAAACAATGCTCCACCAAGTACAGGGTATCATTCTTCAATGAGTGGTTCATCTTGTATTATCTTTACGGCCCATAGGCTTTAGGGTTTTCATTTATTATTTATTATTATTGTTTATGGCTTAACCCCTTTTCTCTGTTTTTAACTACCGTTGTGGATGTCTTGATAATATTTCAAAAGCTCAATCAATGCCTAGTGGTCCATCCATTTTGGAAGACTTGTCAGCCATTAATTTTAAGGGAGTTTAACCTACTTCCTCCAGTGGTTGCCATTTTAGACTGGTGTTTTAAATTTTCAGTTCTGTCAGATACTTTTCTTGAATCCAGCCATCTTTAAAAACTTAATTATTAATGGTTTGTTTGATAAAAATGACATACGACGATCTTTAAAAGCCATTAATTTTGTAAGGATTTAATTTATTTTTCTATTTTTCATTTGAGAGTTCTTTTTACTAATAAGTCTATTATTTATCAATTTTTAAGTTATGTCTGCTATCTCAGTACGAAATTGTTTGCCCTTTCTGGCACCTTTCTTTTAGGTTTTTTATTGTTTTTTTGTCTGGTCGCTTAACGGCGGCGCACCTTTAAAATTCTTTTGTTTCTGGTCTAGCAAAGTGGTAATCAAGTTCGGATCTTCACCTGCAATCATGGAAAATGAATTAGCTGGATTGACGCTTAATAAAGAAGAAGAATCAGTCCTACAAATACAAATAGAGCCGAATACGGAAAAAGAAGCGAGGTTTACAGGTTAGTAGGATGTTTCTTAACAGCTAGTATTATTTACTTCCCAGCAATGAAAAGTACTATGGCAAATCTATGGCATCCTGAGCGGGGCATTCAAATTCGAGATTTGGGGGAGAAAAGGTTTCTGTTTCAGTTTTTTCATGTCATGGATATGGATAGGATTTTGAAAGGGTCACCATGGGCATTCAACAACCACCTATTAGTGCTACATAAATTACAGTGGGGGCAGGATCCACCAAAAGTTCCCTTAATCCTGACGCCTTTTTGGGTACAAATACATGATGTCCCTATTGGTCTTTTTTCTGCGAACTTGGTAGTGCAATTGGGCAATTTCATAGGGAATTTTATGGAATACGATAGATCAACTTTGGGGAAAGAAAACAGGAACTATATGAGAGTAAGAGTCCAAATTTATGTACGTTGTCCTTTGAAAAGGAAGAAGCAGGTTATGTTTTGTGAAAATTACACATATGTTAGATTTAAGTATGAAAGATTGTCATTATTCTGTTTCTACTGTGGTCGTTTGGGTCATAATGACTCTTTTTGTGAATCAAAAATAGTGCTAGGTGTGGAAATTGCTGAAATGGGACGGGATTTATCGTTGCGAGCATAATCTCGAAGAGCTTTAGTAATGAACAGTGTCTGGCTGCGAGAGGAAGGTGAAAGGAAATTGGGTGGTAATCAAGATGATAGCCGAATAAAAGAAAATAATCTGTAGGCTGGAGGAAATAAATTAGGGTATGGGCAAGCTTTTGATCCAATTTTAAGATTTAATCTAAAAGGGAGATTAGCCTTTTTAGGTCACTCAAGGGAAAAGTTATTAATAGATCAGGCTGTAACTACTATGGATCAAGATTTGGAAGATGGTGTCTTAATTGGAAAGGAGGGAAAAAAGAGAGCTAGAGGGGAGATTGAGGAGTCAATAGTAAGGGAAGAGATTACCACTTCGACAGTAAGGAATAGGAGATCGTTAGAGATCAATCATTTATCATTGGCAGTTGCCAAGAGGCAAGCCGACCGGGCGCAATGAAAATTTTAAGTTGGAATGTCCGTGGATTGAGGAGTCCACGAACAATTCGAAGACTTTGGCATTTGCTAAAGATATATAATCCCCAAATGGTCTTCTTTATAGAGACAAAGATACGTAAAAGTCAGATGGAAAGAGTTCGTTATAGTTGTGGTTATACGAATAGATTGAAGTAGATCCGGATAGTACTAGAGGAGGATTATGTCTCGCATAGAGAAACGAGGTCTGTGTTACGCTTCGAAAATTTTCAAAAAGACACGTTGATGTGATGATTGAAGATAATGAAGCAAGAGATAAATAGAGATTTACTGGTTTTATGGAACTCCTTATGCATAGGATAGAGATGATTCTTAGGCTGCGTTGAGAAATCTATATAATGGAGAGAGGATTCCTTGGTTTGTTTGTGGAGACTTTAATGAAATCATGTATGGCTTTGAAAAAAAAGGAGGGTTATCTAGAGATGAAACAAGAATGGAAATTTTTTGCAATGTTTTGGCGAATTGTCAATTAACAGATGTGGGGCATTCCAAAAATTAATTCACATTGGAGAGAGGAAATTTACTGGAGACAAATATTCATGAACAATTGGATAGAGGAGTTGCAAACGAAGAGTGGATGACTATGTTTCCTGAGGTAACAATTCAACACCTAGTTCATTCTTTCTCTGATCATTGTCTTCTTTTAATTAAATACGAGAAGGGTTGAAAAATGGCTAAATAACAAAGTATTCAAGTTTGAAGCCTGGTGGATAATAGAGAAGTCATTTGGTGTAGAAGTTAAAAAAATTTGGGAAATGTCATCAGGAAACTTGTTGCAAAAATTGGAAAATTTAAATGAAGGTCTGAAAAGATGGGCTGGCCAGATTCAAATAAATAGAAAAAAGGAGAGAGGAGCTTCTTACAACTAAATTATCAGAACTTACAGGAGCTAAAAGGGACGATATTAATTTGGCTGAGATAATTGATGCTGAGATTCAACTGAGTTTTGAAATTGAAAAGGATGAACGCTACTGGGAACAAAGAGCTTGAATAAATTGGCTGCAATTTGGTGACAGGAATACTGCATTTTTCCATAGCTAAGCGACACAGCTTCAGAGGAGAAATTTTATTCATAAATTGCAAGATGAGAAAGAAAGAGAAACAGAGATCATACAGAAAATGGAAGGTATTGCGAGATCTTATTTTTAGAATTTATTCACGTTAGAGACAAGAGGAAACTATGATCATTTATTGTCAGGTTGATCGATGTATCTCTGAGGAGGATAACCAAAGACTTACGGCGCTATACACAAAGGAGGAGATTAGAGAGACAATGTTCGAGATGGGACCCACAAAAGCACTAGGGAAGGATGGATTTTTGGCTTTATTCTATCAAAAGTGCTGGTACATTATCGAAGACGATGTCATTAATTTTTGTTTACAAATCCTAAATGAAAGCATGGAAGTTAATCAGATTAATTCTACTCATATAGTGCTTATATCAAAAATAGTCAACCCCTCTAATATGAAGCACTTTCAACCTATTAGCTTATGTAATGTGATTTATAAAATATTGGCAAAGGCTATTGCAAATCGGCTCAGAGAAGTTATTGAGAAATGTATTGATGTGGCTCAGAGTGCTTTTGTACCAGGTAGGCTGATTTCGAATAATGTGTTGTTGGCTTATGAAATTCTACATACACTAAAACAGAAAAGGTTGGGGAAAAAAGGGATTATGGAAGTGAAGTTAGATACGAGTAAAGCATATGATAGAGTCAAATGGAACTTTATTAAGGAAATAATGGTACGAATGGGTTTTGCTACAAATTGGATTGAAACTCTTATGAAATGTATGACCACTATTTCCTATTCAGTAGTGGTTAATAGATATGTAGGAGAAAACTTTCGACCAATAAGGAGACTTCGACAAGAAGACCGGTTGAGTCCGTTTTTATTTCTTATATATGGAAAAGGTTTATCTTGTATAATGCAACTCACAAATAGGGAAGGACTATTGAAAGGAGTAAAGACTAGTAGAAGTGGCTCACAAGTATCGCACCTCTTATTTGCAGATGACTGCATCTTATTTGGAGAGGCTACAAATAGGGGAGCTACTCTACTGAAGGGAATTCTAAGAGAGTACAGAATTTGTTCGGGCAATTTGTTAATTTTGATAAATCAACTGTCTTTTTTAGTAGAAACACAACAGAGGATGATAGACAAGCAATTATCAATATTTTAGGGGTACGAAGCTCAAGTGACCTAGAACGCTACCTTGGTTTGCCTAACATGGTTGGAAGAAAGAAAAGGGAGTCTTTTCAAAATTTAAAGGATCGACTTAAGAAGCGTATTGATAATTGGAGTATTAAGCATCTATCTCAAAGCGGAAAAGAAGTGTTCATCAAGGCTATTCTCCAATCCATACCAACCTACACAATGGCTTGTTTCTTATTACTTAAATCGTTATGTGCTAATTTAGAGAGTATTATTGCTAATTTTTAGTGGCAGAATGGACGCGATAAAAGGGGAATACACTGGTGTGCGTGGAGGAATCTTTGTACTTTAAAAGAGAATAGTGGCTTAGGTTTTCAAAATATTGGCCAGTTTAATATCGTATTATTAGCCAAGCAAGGATAGCGTCTTATTAATTATCTAAATTCCTTATTAGCTAGAGTTCTTAAGGCTAAATATTACCCACATTCGAATTTTCTTAATGCACAATTAGGAAACCTAACTTCACTTACCTAGAAGAGCGTTTAGGTTGCAAAGGGTCTTTTGTAGAGTGGACTATGCTGAAGGGTTAGAAGAGGAAATGGGATATTTGTTTGGGATGATAGATGGATTCCAGGAAAGGATACAAATGAATGGAGCAATAAAAATGATAATGAAGAAATCAAGTTAGTCTCAGATCTAATTAATGCCACAAATAATACTTGGAAGATAGATATAATTAATAGTACCTTTCAAGCGGATATAGCTCAAAAAATTCTGCAGATCCCTCTAGCGGAAACAGCTCATAATGATTTTTAAGTGTGGAAAGGAGAACCATTTGGTGAATTCTCAGTCAGAAGTGCCTACAAACTATTACAAGATGCTAGTTCGGTTCCTAATAATTACTTAATATAGGCTGATAGAAAGGATTTCTACAAAAAATTTTGGAATTTATAGCTACCTTTAAAAATTACAATTACAATATGGAGACTATCCTGGAACTATATCCCTACCTTAGTAAATCTCAAGCATAAATGAGTGGCCACTAATGCTTTATGTCCTCACTGTGGAAATAGGGAAAAAGATAGCACTCATGTCTTTCGGCAATGTCCTACAATAATAGAGGTATGGCAAATATTAGATCTCTCTTGGGTTATTAATAGTATGATTCAAAGTTTCTGGGACTGGCTTACTTGGATCTTCAAGAGGAGTACTTCTAAGCAGTGTCGAATGTTTTGCTGTGGATTATGGTTCATTTAGAGTTCAGGGAATCAACTAATACACGAGAGGAAGTTAGCAACAAGAAGGGAGTTATCACAAAAAATCCAAAGGTACATGGCAGAACTTGAAGGTTTGGAAGAAAGGAAGATTACTTTAAACACGAACAGAAGCCACAAACAACGAGAAGTAAATACTAGGGCGACAATTTAGTTTGATGCAGCTTTTGATAAAAGAAACTCCAAATCGGCATCGGGTTTGGTGGTTTGGGGTCGGATGGGGGAACTCCTAGCAACGAAGACTGTTCTTAACACAAACGTTCCATCTCCGTTTGCAGTAGAAGCTTGTGCAGGATTACAGGCCATAAAGTTAGGACTATCGATGGGTCTTCTCTCAATAACGATAATAGGGGACTCCCGAACAGTCATTAAGAAATGTCAAACAACAAAACCAGAAAAATCAGTCATAGGGATGATTATCAGAGATATTTAAAGCAAAAAGATTTGTTTTCAAGAAATTAGCTTCCAGTATATTAACAGATCAGAAAACGTTTATGCCCATAAACTTGCATAAGAAACTTTAAAGAAGGGAGAGGAAATGCACCTGGTGAGAGTAGATCCAGATCTTTACCAACCTAATTCGAAGGGACGATGGCGAAGGAATCTAGAATGAGGTTCGTTTCATGAAGAAAGGAAAGAATTAGATAGTAGGTAAAGGAAAATCTTGGAAAAGCTATCGACAGAACAGATGGGACAAGTGATTTGAAAAGACGATAGAGTAAGGTGTCCAGCTGTTTGAAATCAACTAGAATAATTAATTAGGTTTCCTTTTCTTTAGTATTTATTGCGTTGTTTTTTTACTTAGGGTTTTCTTTGAATTTTTCTCTGATTTTAAAATGGTAAGGCCGAAATTGTATTAACTTTTAGCAGGCCTAAACCCAGACTTTTGGACCTAGTTATGTTATTCCTATCTTATTTTAAAAAATATCTAGTCGATTATTATTCAAAAAAAAAGTCTATCATTTATCAAATAATATAATTATATTTTATATTTAATTTTAAATAATATACTACATAAATTGTATAACTTGAATTTTCAACACTTATTATTTTTCAACCTTTAATTTTCAACTTATCAAACATAGCCTTAGTTTATTTATTTTTTTATGAAATCAAATTTCAAACTCGTACACGCACTCTTTTAAATTACCACATAGGCACGCCCTGCGAATTGATCCCACAACCTTGGGAATATGGTGAACATCCTTAACCAATGATCAAAGGTTGGCGTTCTAAGTTAAGTGTTGTTTGATAAACTGAAAATTAAATGCTGAAAAAATAAGTATTGAAAATTTAAGTATTGAACTTAAATTATAAAATTGTTTGATATATTACTTAAAATTAATTATGGAATATAAATATATTGTTTAATAAATATAAATTTTAAATTATTAAAAAAATTCTACATTTTATCCTTAAAATTTAAACATTTCACTTTATTCTAAACAAAAATCAAATTTCAAATGTAAAGTTTTTATGGCATAATATAATATTAAAACAAACAAAATAGAATAGAATTAATTGAAATTAGTATCCATTAAGTGATAAGTAGCTCTTATCTACTTATTATTTTCCACATTTTCGGCAGGACATGTATTTCTATTACTGTGAATTTCATAAATGAAGTAATTAATCGTGGGGTTACCATTATCCTGTCTGTAGTGACAAATCTTGTATGTGTTCCTAAGAAAAGAAAAGAAATTTGTCAAAATTTTGGGGTCTTAAAACGTCGTGGAAACACATAAAAATTCTTGAATGGAACTAGAAAAGAGATGTAACTCCAGTCCCTTCGGAAATGATAAGATCTTTGGCGCAAGAAGAAGGGGTTAATCCGTATCATTTTGACTTGGTTCTGATTTCTCTATTGTTTTTAAGAATATCTTTTTTTATAAAAAAATTAAATCAAATGAAAATATTCATTTTCAATTGATTTAATTTTTTCAATGGTCTATTAAGGAAGGACTTTGTTTTTTTATTAGTTTAATTAAAATCTCAAGGGATAATGATAAAATTTACCCTATACTTCAATAAAGTTGTTAATGTAGTACCTATATTTTTAATTTGTTCATTTTAGTACCTATACTTTTCTTACATCTATCATTGTAATACTCTGATCTAATAATACTAGTTCTTAACATAAGATGACACGTGAACCGATAATAGAGTGACACATGGCATGTGAGCTACGAAGAAAAAGCAAAACAACCAAAAACTTCAGTGACTTGCTAAAATTTTCTTATATCATTTTGAAAGTAAAAATCATTAAAAGAATAAATAAAATTATATATTATTAAAAACTTATTAGATACAAGAAAATGTAAAGATTAAAGAGACCAAAAAAAAAAATCTTTGAAACACAATAATAAACTTGAAAAAAAAAAATCTTTTGATCTCTTTTATTTGGGTGAATTACCTAAAAATGTTAAAATTTAAAAAAAAAATTACCAGATTAGACTAATTTTTCTAAAATTTATCGAATTAGATCGATTTTGGAGAGATAAAGAAAACGCCTAATTTTTCTAAAATTTATCGAATTAGGTCAATTTTGGAGAGACAAAGAAAACACGTCTAGCTGGACGCGTTTTCCCTAACGACTACCCCCCAACGGTCAAATTCCAAAGGCTCCCCCTCCCAAACAGCAAGTTTTTTTTCCTTATTTAAGCCCCAAAATTTTCACTTTTTCATTTCACTCTCAACTCTCTTTCAATTCATTCTCAATCCTCTTTCAGTTCTCTCTTAATTCTCACTTAATTCTCTTACTTCAATCTCATTTTTTATTAAATTTGTATTAAGGTTTTTTAATTAAATTTTTATTACGATTATTTTGTATTTATTGAGATTAGTAATGACAAGTTTTCTAATTCTTTTGGATTGTAAGCACATTTCAGCTGTTCAATTGCAAATGGTAAGAAAATTATTTTTTTTTTCTAATTTAATTGAATTATTTTGTTGTTAAATTGAAATTTAAGATTTTGTATTTTTTTATAATTAGCCAAAAGATCAGATTTAGGAGATGTATAATCTATCTGCTCCTCTATCGTCTTTAATTGAACTATACTTGAGAGATGCAAGATTTTTGCACGTGGCTCATATACGTAGGGGGTGTAAATTAGACCCCACACTTGTAAGCGCGTTGGTGGAAAGATGGAGATTTGAGATACACACATTTCATATTCCATGCGGTGAATGTACTATCACACTGGAGGACGTGCAGTTACAACTCAGGTTACCGATGGATAGACCGATAGTTATTGGGTCAATTGTCGTTGCCCATTGGAGAGATGTAGGTGAGCAACTTTTATAGAGGGTTTCGGACACGATTTTTGGAGCCCATATATAAATATATGAATTGGTTGAAATGAAAAGAAATTTTGTTAGGATCGATGCGGAATCAAGTGAAGTTGAAAGAGAACAACACGTTCGGGTGTACATCCTTAAGATCATCTAGGGTCTCCTATTGCCCGATAAATTGCAAAATCTTGTCCATTTAAGGTGACTGCTAAAACTTATGGACTTTAGAGAAACAAGCTGACTCAGTTGGGGGTCAGCCATGTTAGCAACGTTATACAAAGAGATGTGTCGGGCGGCGCAACTATAGAAAATTAAAATCAATGGTTGCATGCTCTTGCTGCAACCATGGGTGTAGTATTGAATACCATTTTTACATCATCGAGTGGGCTACCCTTATACATTCTCACTCGTAACTAGACCTATTCATAGGTTGGTCCGGCCCACCCGAAAAGTGGGAGGGTTTGGGCAAAAAAAAGACCTGTTTAAAAAATGAGTCTGGCCTTAGGTAAGGCATTTTTTACTTGAGCCCAGCTCGACCCAGCTTGAATTCATAAAAGGACAAAAAACTACTATTTTTTATTGTTTTAATGTTATTTTCTTGTTGTTTTCTTCTTATTTTACTACCATTTCACTATTATGTTGCTACTATTTTGTTGTTATTGTTTGAATATTGTACAACACTTGTTTTATTGTTAATTTTATTATTATTTTAGAGAAATTTACTTGTTAAGTTGCATCTATCTTGGTGTTATTTAAGTATACATATTTTTTTAAAAATTTATTTTCAATTTGTTAGGGAATATTTATTTTAACTTTTTTAGTATTTTCGATGTATTATATATATAAAAATTATATAAAATAATATAAAAAATTAATATGGGTGAGTCGGGTCGGGCTGGGCCCGAGTTTTAGCATTTTTATCTGAGTCGGGGCTTAGCAAACAGGCCTAAGATTTTGGTTAGGCCTAGCCCGAACCTGGCTTCGCCTGGCCGATGAACACCTCTACTCTTAACAAGGTAAAATTCATTAGATAATATATTTACCATAATAAAAATTATTTAAATTTTAAATTATTGTATTAACATATTATTTCAATAGTTGGAACCCTGAGTCGAGTTATGTGGGACTACCAGAGGAGCTTCAAGATATACGACTCATGTTAGATTAACGATCGAAAGCAGGGGTATGTAATTTTAAAATTTCAATTATATAATATTAACGTGGTTTATTTAAAAATTAATAGTAAATATATAATTAAAATTATTATACTATAGTTTGAATGGATGCCATATTCTGATCCAAAAATTTAAGTATACATCTCGTCCAAATTCTTGGTGAATCCCAACATTTGGCATATGAAGGTGCCATTGGTAGTGTACGTTACAATGGAGATGCATCAATTTGATAGATTTATGCGGCAATTTGAGTTTAAGCAAATGATTCCATCGACACCCCAAGACATCGAAGATCTGTACAATATCGACTTGTGGGGGAGAACCAATGACAATTGGGTTACATTCCACGTGCAATATATCAACATTTGGAACCATAGGTACAACTTTATACCTAATTATGAACCCATTATCGCTCGAGAATTAGACTGTGATCCAGATTACATGCCATGGTTTAGACACCATGGCAAGCAATATCTACTATCGGAGGAGGAGAGGGGTAGGCAACATCATACGAAGAGGCCACGACGAGCACCTAGGAATCCAAGGTCTGGAGCAACTGCGAAGGCGGGTCAATCATTTACACCAATGCAACAAGAGGCACGATGGCTGCACTACCCCCGCTTAGTATGGCTCGACTTGTTTTGGTGCTTTCACTAGCCTCGTCATTTTTACATAAGCACCACATCTTGCACTACATTTTTCTATTTCTACACCATCTCCAGGTATTATTTTTGGACCACCACATCTGTCCCCGCCATACATGTTAATGTCATCAACGTATCAGACAAAGAAGATTTCAATGATCACGTGTACGTCGAATATGTTTGTGACATTGATGAGAAGTTTGTATTTTCTAGCATCGGTGTATGGAAGACAATATACTTATACGCCTACACTGATACTGTCACAAGCATCCTCGAGATTATTGTTCTACTAATGTGGACCATCTTTGCATCCACTTGTTTGTAAAATGGATGAGACATAATGGCAACCGAAGAGCATACCGCAATCAACCATAGATGAAGATAGGGGTCGAAACCACAATATGTACCCAAGGGTAGAGGTTACGATGAAGACGAAAAAAAGGAGCAGTCGAGTTTACAACTTGAACGACAAAGAAATTCGTCAGGCAACCGACGACCAATCCGTTGTGACACATATTCTGCTCGATGATACATATATTTTTTTGTACTTGTATTGTAAATCTTAACTGTCTAGCTAAGTTTTAGTTGATAGGATTGTACGAATGTTGGATATGAAATATTTTAGTCGATAAGATTCCTGGAAAACCCTTAGGATGATGTCAAAAGAATTTATGTTTTCGCGTTAGTGTATGCATGATTAAATTCTAGTAAGAAAATATTCTAATGATTATACATGTTTCTTATTTAGCTTAAGAAGCTAGTGAAGGTTCGAGCAGTCAAGGCAAACGACCAGTAGAATATATTATGTTATGAAGTTACTAGTGAGTTCTTTCTTACTTCCTTAGAGCTATGAAAATTTTACAACATGTGGGTCATGTATGGTAAATGGCCTTTTCTGTAAATGGGTCAATGCATTGTGTATGGTTGTGTGTGTAGTCAACCAGTGTGTATGAATGAGTATGGACATTGTCGATGTAAAGTACCCTCCTTGTTGCACAAGCCCAGTACTAGTTAACTTGTGATATATGAAAATATGGAAAGAAAATATGTTTGTGATGCCTTTGATAGGGCAGCTATATTGCAAACCGAATTGGTATATCACGGCCTGACCTTAAGGAAGAACATGTTTTCAATTTAACAAGGACATCATGGTGAATACAAATATTAAAATGATGGATATGTGATTCTAATGCTAAAATGTGGGTCCAAGGCTGGCACAATGATGGGTCATAGGTAAACTTACATGATTGTGAGAGATAAGCTGGTTGTATGTGTTTGCTTGGGTACTATAGGTGTTATGTTTAAATTGGTGAAGTGTTGCAGTCAGATACTACGACTGATGAATCGATGTATTGTGTTAGTAAGATTGAGTCTTATTAAAACGATTGTAATTCCCATAAGTATTGTTGCTTATGGATTATTGGTGTTCTGGTATTTTTTATGTCTATTTGGAACTCGCTAAGTTCAAATGAACTTACTCTGTTGCTTTCTTTCTTAGGTGCTTTGTTGTAGAAGAAGATTAGTAGAATGAGGCTATGCCAAAGCTCTATCTACGAGTGAACCATTTGTCTATTTTTGTATCATGCATGGCAATATTGGCGAGTGGCGTATAATTCTATTCTATAATCAACTTTGTAACTATCTTCTTTGTATATACTATTTTTGTTTCAAAAGAATTAGCCTTTTTCTTGGATAATGGGTGCTTAACTTCTGAGAATGGTTGATTATGAATTTTACCAATTATATCTATATGCCATAGCGGCTCTATAGATTGGTAACAGAGTTTTCCTTTATAATCCCTAATGATTTTACTAAAAATGCATCATGGAATGAAAGAAGATTAATAGAATTCAACAAAGAAAAAAAATCATCAAAATTGTTTTCTAAAGATTTAAGTTGAGTCAAAATTTTTGAACTTGCTAGTAATGCCCCAGTTCGTTAGGCGGTTTCTTTGGCTAAGCGTTACACGCCATGATTCCTGACGGGATAAGGTGTTACATTTGTCCTATCTTAAATATACATGTTGTCACTTATCCGACTAGAATTTGATCAACTTTTTGGTTTGTGATGTAATGAACTATTCGATAATAACTTGAATGCAACGCTCAATACTGACAGTCACATACTTACTTCTGGGACCGGTGGGAATTTATATTTCCACACGTTATACTTGTGCTTTAGTTCGTACACTTCGTCCACAAAGCTCATGAGATCCAAACGTACTGAGGAATATTCTGCAATTGCATGAGCACATGGAAAACAAAGTGTGTCAAATCTCCCTCAATTGTCGGTCCATCATTTCAGATTTACACCATGCGCTCCGCGGATAATACCTTGGTTGTGTCTGTTGAACTCTATAACTTGAAATGATAGGTTTTCATGTGAATGATACACTGAATGCATACAATTCACTTGTGTTGTAGCCTCTCTAATTTTTTTCGTAATGTTCTCGCACCAAACGTAACCATCCTTTATCTATCCAGCATATTTTTTTTATTCACTTTGGCAATAGTGTTGCCAAGTGAAAATATGTTTCTTTCACAATTGAGGTTATTGGAAAATGGCGTGTCCCCTTCAACCTATAATTGATGCATTTTGCCAGGTTTGTCGTCATGAGCTCATATCATAGACCCCTATTATACGATTATGTCTACTGGTCGAAGTGTATGTTAGAGAGGTATCTTGCAACAACACTGTTAATAGCCTGCAAGTTTTCTATCATTTCATGGAAATAATGTTTGATGAGCTTGTACCCTATCAAGGAAAGTAAATAGTTTATCCATTAATCTCAACATGTGGCAAACAGTTAAATATCGAATAGTTGAAATAGTGACTAATACATGCCTATGTCTTGTGTGCGCTAAGTTTCAGAATCGTGTTGTTCGTGGTAGTTCGCTGCCACATGTCTTAAACAATACCTATGGTATGTACGATCCCAAAGGCTTCCCTATCATTCAATTACAACCAATATTGCAGGTCCCCTATTGAAGATGACGTATATATTGGGTTGGGTGACAACATGCCTCCTCAACCTAGACAGGAAGAAATCCAATCGTCTGCATTTTCTCCTAGCTTTATTGCAAAGGCTATTGGCAGGATTTTCTGATTACCATCCTATGCCACGGCCAATGTAACAACCTAATTTTTAGTGGTACCGAAAATGGTAGTTTTGGAATTTCATTTTCCAATGATCAAGTCAATAAATATTATTTATTAATGTTTATGAGGTTATTATAGTATTATATCGAATTCTGGTCTAATAATTTTAGTTATGTGGAAAGTTCAAGGTACAAGTGTATCGGTCAAAAGTCAGTGGTTTTGGAAATTGAGGTATTGGGATGTTGTTTTTGTAAATTGAGTTTGTAAATATTTTTATTAAATATTTATGGAGCTCTTATATAGGTGAATTGAATTTTGGTCTAGAAATTTTTGTAATTGGATGGCTAATTGAAGTACAAGAATTGAATTGTAAAACCATAAAAGTTAATTGCTATTATTTTAATTAGTTAAAAGGTTTAAATAATGAATGTGCAAGGGGTTTATAAGTAACTAAGACAATTTTTAGTTGAGTGGACGATTAGTGCATATTTATGAGTGAAATTATGTTAAAATACTTAATAAAACTAATAATAATATATGTTAAAATAGTAAAACAAAAGGGGTCTTCATCTTCATTTAGTTCTCTATCGAAAATAAAACACCAAAATACCATGGAAAAAGATTTAAGGTTTGGGTCCTTCTTGCGTAAAGGTTTCATTGAGGTTTATTTTTTTGTAAATTTTATGTTTTTGAGATCGTTGTAGCTTAATCTAACTAACCCGAGCATTAAATCATAAAACTTGAAAGTTTTAAAATGTTTCCATTGATGGATTTTGATTTTTTTTATGTTAAATAGCTTAATAGTAAGCTTAAATTTGAAATATGACTAATTTGTGAAAGTAAAATTTGTTAATTTTGATTATAGGGACTAAAATGTAAATATGTCAAAATTTATATGAAATTTATAAAATTATTATATTTAGAGGGTTGTACAGGGATGAAATTAAAATCATATTAAAAAAAATAAATCTTAGAATTTAAAGATATAACCATTTTGGTTTAGGGACTAGATTGAATAAAATGTGAAACTTTAAGGAAATTGTGTAAAAAGAAATTAAGTTGTTATATGCATAAAATAAGATATTATAAGGCTATTGGAATTGATAAATTGTAATGAATTATTATAGATTTTGGAGTCAATCAATCGAAAGTTAATCTAGAAATTAGAGAAATTACAAATTAGTCCCTAACACTTTGTGGTTATTGTTTTCCAGGTAAGTTCATATGGAACTTACTGTATTTTCTTATTATTCTTGAATTATGTGGTTTTATTTATTAATTGTATATATACAAATGCAATTTTAATGACTTATGACATAAAAAAGACTAAATAAAAAAATGTGAGATTTGTTTAGATACTGATATATATATATATATATATATATATATATGTGTGTGTGTGTGTGTGTATTAATTGATGAATAAATGAATGTAAAATTTGTTATACGAGTGTATGATATATATATACACTATAATGTTATGTTGTTAAAAAAGTATATAAATATATTGTTTTGATGTTCTGATGTTTATTGGATTAAATTGATGATTTGTGAATATATGTTAAATTGTGGTTGGAACGATACAAAATGTGAGGAATGTAATGTATTGTAATAAATGATATTGATGTGTAAATTATTCCTAAATGAATGATATGATAAGATACAATTTGCATGTCAATAGGGTTATTTCGTGCATATATGAGATGAGAGATTGACGAACTAATTATTCACTGATTATACCGAAATCCAACATTTGTTATGAATTATTGAGTTATCTCTATAGTGATTTAGGTGTGTTCTGAGGGGACGTGTAGCCTACGAGCTTGGCACTTAGTGCCCAAGTGTGTTTCTAAAGGGATGTTTAGCCTATAGGATTGGCACTTAGTGCCCAGGTGTGTTCTTGAATGGAAAAGCTTGTTTGAGCATTTAGGTGTGTTTTGGGTGGTTACCAGCGTATCCATATCTATTTATTATAGTCCATCGAGCTAAATGGTTAAGTTTAGAAAAATTTGATTGATCGATATTGTACATTGTGATTGGTAATGGGTAAATGAAATAGAAATGATGTAAATGTAGTTTTTGCTCAATGGTTTCGATGGAATGATATTGAATTGTATAAATTGGAAATGATATATGATTAAAATGATGATATGTGTTCTAAAATTGAGATGTTATTTGATGATTAAATGATGTAATTGAAGTATATAAATATTTGATGACAGTAATTAAACTATATTGAATTGAGTTGAATAGTACTGTATAAAGTGAATTGCTTTGAGACTACTTTTGATGATCTTATCTTATTGTTGTTAAATGTGGAAACAGGATAGTTGTATAGTAGCTAAATTGTTATAATAATTTGATTGAGGTGAGTTCATTGTTTTAATTCCTATGAACTTACTTAGCATTCGTAATGCTTACTCTATTTCGTTTTCTGTTTTTGTAGTTGGCATTTTGCGGAATGTATCTATTGAATCACTCGAGAGCTCACACTATCAAACTTCAGACTCGATTGGTTTTTGAATCATTCTTGAACCAGTTATGTGACATGTTTTTAGGTTTAAAAGTGATTAAATGCTTGTTTTGATAATGATGAATTGATCCATGTTTATAATGTTGCTTGAATGTTTACATGATATGAGTAAAGTACTTGAATTATATGTGTGTACTTAATGTGCTCATGAGTTTGAGTAAAGAATGAGTTAGATTTGAATGCTTTTATGGGAGTTTAATGTGTCTATAATGACATTAAGATAAGCTATGTTTGAAGCTATTAATGGCCAATTTGAATGAGCAAAAATTTAGCTAATATGTTGATAATGGTAAGATGGTTTGGATACTAATAAATGATAGTAGCATAAGTTTAAGTACATGTTTGAATGGTATGGAGTGACATCAACTTATTGAGTGTCAAGTAACACACTTATGACTATGCTTTATGTTAGTGCCATTTGAGGCATATTGGCATAATGCTTGAATATATTTAGACTATGATAAATAGACATGCTTTCTATTGAGTTTATGCAAGTTTTGAGTTGGTTTAAATGTGCATTGGGTCATAAAATAGGCCACTGATTTAGTTTGGTATGAAGTTGGCATTATTGGCATATTTTTGCACCACACGATTTGTCCACTCGACCGTGTGTCACACACATACTGACGACATAAGCATGTGTCTATGCGAAATTAGGATGAATTAGGATCACACGGTTCTCGATTGTCACACAAGCTGGCCACACGCCCGTATGAGTATTGTAGATTTGGCAAATTAAATTCCACACGGTTTCAATTTTTTACACAGCCTAGCCACATGGCCATGTGACTTTTGATGTAATTTTTGCAATTTGATCACACAACCATGTGTCTATGGGAAATTAGGATGAATTAGGATCACGTGGTTCTCGATTGTCACACAGGCTGGTCACACGCTCGTGTGAGTATTGTAGATTTCACAAATTAAATTCCACATTGTTTCGGTTTTTACACGGCCTAGTCACATGGCCATGTGACTTTTGATGTAATTTTTAAAATTTGATCACACGATAATAGTGAGTTATACAACCTAGACACACTGTCGTGTGATCCCTGTTTTGCATGATTACTTATATCTTTTGAAATTGTTTCAATCTGATCCTTATTTGTGCTCGGGCTAACTTAAGAGCTTTCGTAAGCTCAAAAAAGATTCAAATTTAATTATATATCATAATATTTGAATGTTTATGATATGATTGATTATTTGAAGGATTTATTTATGATTTAATTGATCCAAAAGTTTGGAAATGTTGTAAATTAGTCCTAGTTAAATTCTAGGTTGACATTGGAGCATACGTAAGCTCGTATAAGGCTTGCGAAAAGTTATATTTGGTGATTATGCATTGGATTGACTATCATTGCATGACTCATGTTTAATTTGAATGTTAGTTGTGTATTTATGAAGTAATTCCATGTTTATTTGAAATAAACAACGTGGATTGAATGCATTTTATTCTGACATTGTCTATAGCATACTATAGCTCGGGTCCAGTGATTGGACCGAGTGAGAGGTGTTAAAACCAACAACAATAGAATGTAAAGGTGCCTCCGATTTGTACCAAGGCTAACAGTATTGGAATGCTTCTCAGCATTACTCGAAAATCCAAAAGAAACGATGGAACAATCAGCATCTATGGACTGATTGGTCGTTGTAGTACGAAGGCTCCATTTCCAAATTGATTACACAAACTGGTATGTACTAATCCAGTACCTGACAGTACTTCCATAAATCATTATACGATGCGTCCCACCCATTATGCATATTCTCCAAAGCCTTCTACTTTGTGATCTATGCATTGCGGTAAGACAATGTGTATTCGTACTGGGTATAGATATTTGCAATTAAAATCAACACAAAAAATCCTAGTACTTGCTTTCACCATAGGTAATATTATGTTAGCGATCATTTCCGAATCCAATTTCGGATAATCATGTGTAATACTTGCAAAAACACAAATACGTTAAAATTAGGAATTTGATACCACAAATATTAGACAGTCTTGACGTAGTACCTGCGGTAACACACGTATGCGGAGCAATATATTTTTTTATGGTCCACAATCCCGTCTTTTTCTTCACAGAAGTCATGATTTTATATGCACATATATTATCTTGCATTACCCATTTTGCCTTTAATTTCTTCGATTGGGATTTAACAATGTAGAAATTTACCCTCTTTTTTTATGTTGTATCGCTTCATTACTGTGAAAAAAACATCTTTAAAGGAAAACTCCTTCTCCACTTCTAAATTACCCAAATCCAACAAAGAACTCACATGGCCCGATCTTCTATTTGGGAATTTTGAAAACTCCATTCCACATTCTACTGAGAAGTTCAAATTATGCATGTGGGTTGGAGTGAGTATCCTTGAACCGTAGATCTTCTTCGGCATCTTCGTTCGTACCTTCACCGTCTAAATCTCTATCTTTTGGTTCAGTTGGAATCAGTTCTAGTTTAAAAAATAATGCAATTTTCGAACCATCTGGCCTAGACTCTCAGATTAGATAGTCATCAGATTCAATGCCTTCATCAATCTTAAACCCTCAATATGTCCAGGGTTGTATGTCCCCTCACTAATAGAGGTTGTAGGGTGTACATCATCCCTTATTGTATAGTTTTTGAAACAACTAAAATTACCTGCGGATTGCCTATAGGTTGAATTTGATGCCATAACCCTATAAGTGTTCTCGGCATAAAACATTGGTTGACCGAAGTTGAAATCAAACCACTAACTGAGTGTTGTGCCTCGCTAAACCTCGACTATTGGATGTTCTACCTGCCGCAGTTGAAATCTAAGGCTGAAACCTATGAGTGTCTTCCCATTATGATATCCCATTGATGATTCTGGGGTATCATAATGGGAAATTTCTAACAAAGTCGTGAACCCACCGCACAACTATGTTATTGGATTCTCAGCTTGCTCTTTCGTTCTGGCCACTTGAAC
Organism: Gossypium stocksii; assembly: GCA_020496765.1. Taxonomy (NCBI): domain Eukaryota; kingdom Viridiplantae; phylum Streptophyta; class Magnoliopsida; order Malvales; family Malvaceae; genus Gossypium; species Gossypium stocksii. The sequence goes on from CM035626.1 coordinate 39,667,558, forward strand.
TAGAACATATGTTGGCCTTTGACCTTCTTCATATGTGTTTGCAAACTCCACATATAACTCAAGTATTGGTGATCCATTAGCAATATGCATTTAGACCATCGATTCCATCCCCATTGCTCATTTGATATTAAAAGCCTCATATTTGACGAGGTCAACGGAAGCACAAAATTGATATTTCAATTATGATTCTCTCATTTAGGTGGATCCAATGATTTTCTACCTAATTCTTGCACGAAACTCCAGCAATTGTATATTCAGGTGGAAAGCCAACCACGTTGTATTCTCTGATGAAAAAACGAACCCAATGTTGGTGTCACAAATTTCACCATTGTAATAAACAATATTAATTCGTCCAGTCATTTCAATGAAATAACCTATTTTACATGTTGGAAACGAAAATATTATGTAGAAAAAATAGAGTTGTAATTATATATGAACAAGAAAAATCAAACCTTACTTGTTACAATTACGTGTTTGCTCAAAATTATACTTTACCAAACGTCTTGCAAAATTCCTCTTCATGCGAGTCTTTGTGCGATTAAATATGCTTGAAATTGGTTTATGGCACTAAATGCTAAAAATAATCCATTTATACAGTAGGGGTGAGTGGAAAAATGGTTCACAATGTCACATCCCAATTTAACAGACTCACATTTTGGTGAGTTGATCAAGATGAATCGAAAAGGATTAGTGTGGGAGCTAAGTTTAATTCGTGATATTGGATTAATTTTGGTTTATCACTTCGCATCGGGCGAAATTTCATGGCATTCCACCATCTTGTAGACTTTCATTCTATTTGGCGAGCTCTTCTACTAGCAGACACGTTTGTGTCTAGCCCTTCTGTTGCGAACTTGTCCATTTTTTATGGAACATAGATGGTGGACATGTACTAGATAAGTGTCAAGTCTTATGTAGGAACATGTCGTTGTGCATGACACTTGGAGAGTTACATTTGTTGTTCCTAACTAAGGGATTCGTAAGTGATTAGTGGATTTGTGTATACACATATTTTGATTGGTAGTTGGCTAAAAATGTTGTTTTGTTTGAGTTTTATTTCCTATATATATAATCATGAAGGGAGGGAACAAGGACTTTAGTTCTCTTTTCTTTATTTTTCATTGTTCTTTCTATTTGAGGTTGGAGGTGTTAACCTCTTTGCCTATGGAAGGAATCGTATGTGGATTAGAGCTTTATAAGAAGATATTTCAAGTTAGTTTCCATCCCCTTTTTATCGGTGAGTTAAGAAACTATTTTAAAGATGTTGCATGTCTAGGAAAAAAGGTCTAGTTATGTCTTTAATGATATTAGGACTATTGACCTGCCGTCAAATATAGTAGTCAAGTTGGGTTATTTCTGCACTTAAGGAGCTTGTTTTCTAGGTAATTTAGTATTTAATATTATGTTTTCAGTACTTAGTAGTTAAATTTAAATATTAGTAAAATAAGTGTTTTTAAACACATTTTGTGAGTGTTGTGACCTATTAGGTTGATACGGGCCTTATGTAGTTTTAATGTGTGTAAATGAGTGTGTAGGATGAAGATTTATAAGCCCAATTGACGTGGAAGCAAGGGAAAAGTGATGTACAAGTTTCCCAAGCTGTTAAAGCATGAAACGGGGCCAAGAAGGCACAAAACACCTATTGTGTCATGCCATGCAAGGGCTGTGGAGCGACATAGGTCAACTTGCTACCCAAGTATGCTAATGTTATTTTTGTCTGTACAATCAACTTTACACAAAGACCTAGGACGTGCAGAAGACCTAATTGGGCTGCCAACACTCCTATAAATAATTAGGGGTTTGATGTAACTAAGTCATCCTAGACTTAATAAAAAAACCTTAGTAGTTTAGGAGTAGAAGTAGATTAGTTTTCTTTTGTCTTTTCTAAACTCTTTTGTTTTTCCTCTTGGAATCGATTTCGATCCAAGAGTTCTTTTATTTTATTAAAGTATTTCAGTTTATTTCTTCGTTACAATCGACATATTTCATTGTTATGGTCAATAGATTTACTACTCTATTCTCCATTCAATATCAATCCACGATTATTCTAATCTCGTTTCTCTTTTGATTCAATTGTGTTCTTTACATATTTATTCAATTGAGATTATGAATAACATGAGTGGCTAGATACCTTAGAAGAGATTAACGAGTGGATGAGGACATCATTAAAAGAGGATTTAGGGTTTTTCGAGAGGATTAGTTAGCAAAAATACATGTTAAACCCTAAGCTTGACAACCCTAGGAAGTTATCATAGGTTAGATGAGATCAAGAGATAAGTCGAACCAAGTAAATTGTAGTGTATCCTGGTTGAGAAAGTGAGTCAGGAGATAAGCGAGTATCAATCAATCAATTAATTAGTTAGAGGTCAGGATATAATAATTGGTTAATCAGTAGCTACTCCACCTAAAAACACTAATCCAAAGTTAATTGCAAACCCTGAAACAAGTTAATCTTCCTGATTGGTTTATTGATTTTAGTCGTTTGTTTTTTTTATATTGTTTATTTATTTTAGTTATTTAAATTCTCTCATTAATTTATTTTATGGTTTATCATAATAGAGGATTTAATTAATACTATTTAGACTTATTATTGTAAAAATATTTTTATAGATTTATTTCATCCTCCCTTGGGTACGATCCTCAGAATACTTCCAAATGTTTCGTTGTAAACTATACTATATTACAATTTGATTCATGAACTTGCGGACACCATTGATTTAATTTATATACATATTTTTTGGTGTTATTTTTACTATAGTGGTAACTGTGTATAGCCATCCTTTATAGTTTAATCATATCGATCGATAATAAAGTTACCATCTCGCGTAACTGATTGTTCGAGTGTTGTTGTTTTGTCCATGTGATTATGTGTGCATTATAACATGTGCATAATTGTGTTAACTAATAAAAGAATAAAGATTGAATATACATGAATGACTAAATGGACACTCCTTCTTTGGAGTAGAAGCTTCATATCTAAATTGGTGGAAGAATGGGTTATGGAGGTAAGTCATTGATTTGTGAATGTGATGGGAGAAATGTATGGAGAATATGAAATGATATGTGATTTACCTCCGGTAAGGCATGTTAATGCAAATTGCAATTGGTGAATGCCCTAACTTTGCGGGGGAACACGTAAGTGTTCAAATTAACAAGGAGGATTTACGGAGGTTAGGTTGGGTATACGAATTACTGCTTTATGGAGGAATACTGTATCGTGGCTCTTTGGACCGTTATGAGGATTAGAAGCTAACTTAAGGAAGGATGTCCAGACGTTTGTAAGTGTATTTCATGGAAATCGTTCTCAGATGTAAAATGTTTGCCAGTGAATTGTTTTTTTTTGAAATGGTAATTAGATTGTGGATGGCATCTGCCATAGGGTTATATTTAGTGGTAATAAGTATCTCAATGTGAATGTACTTAGATATAGTTGTAACTATCTGCGGACTATATTTTTGATACATGGGTGTAATGTATTAATAATATATGTGAGATATGTGCCTGTGTGCGAACCTTTTCTATGAGTTGCTTTATGCGAATAAAAAGGGATGTGTTAGAGCAACGTATGGTAATCATAAGGGAGAGTTTTGGATAGGATGGTAGTGGGCGAACTATTCTCAGATGAGATAGTATCCGTCTGCAGAATGTCTTGTTAAAGTGAATAGAATTAATCATGGAACATGATTTTGCTGCGACTAATACCCGCATGCAAGTTATCATTACAGGCAAATCAGGACATGGAATGAGCTGTATTCAAAGGCGAATCACAATTAGTGAAGGCTACGTTTCTGTACACCTTGAAGGATTTTGCAAATTGAAGGAACATGCGATGATTTGGCGTAGTGTATGAGGTCCAGTTCTCCTAGTACAGATAAGTATTAGTTATCAATCGATTGTTGTGAGTGAGGATATGTATTCAATATTCGCCTGTGTGTGATATAAGTGCAGGCTTGTTAGGTGATGTTTGACAAGCCTAGCTATAGGCATTGTTGTAATCTACTTGCTTGATGTTTTGTACTGTTGTATTCTTGGAAATATTAGGTGTAAAGGTTTCCATTGTTGTGTGGAACTTACTAAGTTCATTTTGAACATACCCTGTTTCCTCTTTTCCTTTTAGGTGTTTTAGGTTAGTTGTGTTTGAAAAGGGACTCAACTAGATTGTCACTGTTTTTGTGAGCTTTCCTTTGTTTCTTTTGTAACAGGTACATATCTGGCAGTTCTGATATTTGTTTATCTCATGTATATGTTTAGGTTATAATTGAACTCATTTGATTCACACCCTTTTTCAAATATTATGGAAGATGAATGTAATATGGTGTTATGCCATATTTCAACCTTGATATATTGTGAATGATCCTTGCATTTTCTTTTTATTTCACCAAAAGACAATAGGAAGTATAATATTTTTATTTGCCAAATATCATTAATCTGTTCGTTATTTTCTCTTTTGTCTCTAAGATATCGAAACCTTAAACTTCTTTCTTGAAACAGACAATTTGAACTCTTTTCTTTACTCCTAGTTATGAATCGACCTCATTGATCGCCAAATGTTCTTAAGTTCTTTGGCTGTTACCCCTTTTTCAGCGTAACCTATTAAATGAAATATTTAACTATTGGTTTCGTGAGTCCAATTGTCTTTCCGGTTACACCACAGTTCACCGGCTAACCCGTCAAACTTGGGGTGTTACACATAAAATATTATCCCGGGATAATATTTTGTGAACATTTCGAGTCGACCGCCACCTACTGTAAATTTCGAATTACCAAAATTTGATTCGATTCAAAAAAATTAAAAAAATACGAATTTCAAGTTAATCGAATCGAGTAAGAGTTTTGATTTTGAATCAAGTTAAATTTTACAATTTGAATAATCCGAATAACAGATTGGTATAAATACCCTTCCGGTACTTGTCAACTTTGAAAATTACCAAATTGGTCTTAAAATAATGACAAAAAATTCAAAATAATATTATTTTTAAAACTCAAATATTTATAACAATTCTAAAATTTATATTTTCCACTAAATATAAATATTATAAAAGTTTCTAAAGAATATATAAAAATGTTAAAAAGTAAAAAAACCCTAAAATAATATTTTTATGACCTAAACCTTAAACTCTAAAAATCCTTACAAACCCTAAACAAAAAACCCTTAAAAGTCCTAAACCTTAACCCTAAAAAACTTAAAAAAAAACCCTGAATGAACCATGAATAGAAAAAAAAAAACACATCCAGGTGGATGTGCTTTACTGACTGAGTAGAAAAGCGCATCCAGCTGAAAGCATTTTCCTGCTAAATTCGTTGAAAATGCGTTCAGTTGGACGCGTTTTTCTTTTCTCTCTCTCCAGAATCGGCTTAATCCATTAAATTTAAAAAAACCGGCCTAATCTAATTATATTTCTAAAAAATTTCAATATGTTTGGATAATTAACCCCTTTTATCTCCCCATCCTATCTTTATCTTTTTCTTCTCCCTTTCAAGATAAGTCTTTCTTTTCTTTTTTGTTTCTTTTTTTTTTTTTCTTAACTTCCTAGCTACGTCTTTAATTTTCATAACTCAACATTTTCACAACTCAAAAATGCCTTCAATCAAACCCAAAATGACGAAAGAAACCAAAGTAGTTTCCTATAACCAAACATCTTTATAACTCAAAAATGGCTCGTCTTCCATGGAAAACCCATCTACGAAAGTCGAAAAGGGTAAGGGAGCCTCGTACTAGGCCCATTTCAAACCGGTCCTTGTTAGGAATCTAGAGAGCAGCCCATTCTTTTATGACTCTATTCTTGGCTATGTAGAGATTTTACTTTGATTTTGAAATAAAGACTTGAATGATTTTTAGTGTTTTTAAGTTTAGGATTTAGGAAATTTCATCTAGAATTGAGACTTGGGTTTCAAATTGTGTATAAAATTTCACAAATGAGATTTTAGGATTTTAAAGTTCAAATTTGAAGGAGTTATCGTATTAATACAAATTTTGTACATATTCTATACAAATTTAGTTTGAGTGGATTCTTATAAATTATTTTGCATTCTGGTTTTGTGCAGATGAATTATATTTTTAGTTTGAGAATATTTTTTCTATTAAGTAAAAGAATTGAGAGCATGAGAGTCAAAGTGGGGTTGTTATTTTATTTATTTTTAACAATTTTAACTTAAAAGAATAAAAGGTAAAAAAACAATCCAAGGGTTGCGTTGTGTTGGTTCATTTAAGAAATATAATCAACCATCATGTTTTTGGTAAGGATTGGATGGTTATGTCAAATATACCATGCATTGAAGCAAATCTGACTCAGATACCACTTGTATTCACTTCCGTGATTCCACCAAATAGCCATCTAATAACTGTTACTTTGTCCTAGAAGAAAAGCCAAGGTAAGTTGTAAAGTCAGTTCCAAGTGGTCCATCCATCAAAGCAAAAATATCCCAACTCCCAACCCATAGCTATCCAAAATGAAGGGTTTCGGGACCTATTGTTTGTAATTCAAGACTTGAGCCATGGCTCACTATGGTGCAAATTTAGTGGTGCCTATAGACCTGAAGAAAAAGCCATGGGAACAAAAACATCCCCTCCACAACCGGTGGCACCCCGACATACCAGTTGTTGCAGAGGTTAAAGATGGACAGGTTTTCAGAGTTGAAATGGTGGATTTCAGTGGAGGTGGAATAACAAGTGACTACTCTGCCGAAGATGTCAAGCATGCTGATCAATCTATTGTGAGTTTTTACCTCCATCTTTTGCCTCCCCACTTTCCTTTCTTTCAACTTCTACTGCAACATAAAGCTGTTCCTATAATTTTTCTTAGCCATTTTTCAAGTAAACAACAATTTCCAATGTTTCTTATTGGCAATTTTAATCAAACCCTGTTGTCTAGTTAGTGAACCTTGGTATTTCAGTCTAGTAAAACCAAAATGGGACCATTGGAAAAATGGTCGAACCCATTTGTCAGCAAGTAGAGTATTGGTCAAGACTCAAGAGTCAATACTTGCTTCAATGGGTGAAATTTGGCAAGACTGAAACAAATATCTCAACAATCTCCCTGTTTTCCCCAAAGCTTAATCCATGGCTCCTCCAACTCCAAGACTAGTGGTGTCAGTAGATTTGAAGAAGAAGCCATGGGAACAAGCTCTACCTCTTCACAATCGTTGGCACCCTGAAATCCCTCCGGTTGCCGATGTTAAGGTCAGTGAGGTCTTTAGAGTAGAAATGGTAGACTGGACCGGAAGTGTCATAAAAGATGATGATTCTGCAGCTGATGTAAAATTTATAGACCTCTCCACTGTAAGTAAACAAACTCCATTACCTGAGTCAGGGAAAAAAGAAATAAGCTAAATATAACATCTTATGTCAGATAAATAATCTTTGAATTGAACTTACTGGTTATGATAAAAAAAAATATTATGCAAATGATACAGGTTCATTATCTGAGTGGGCCTATAAGAGTTGTTGACAAGAATGAGACACCTGCCATGCCAGGTGATCTTCTTGCAGTGGAAATATGTAACCTGGGTCCTTTACCGGGTGATGAATGGGGTTATACAGCAACTTTTGACAGAGAAAATGGAGGAGGGTTTTTGACGGACCATTTTCCATGTGCAACAAAAGCTATTTGGTATTTTGAAGGAATCTATGCCTACTCTCCTCATATACCGGGTGCAATTTCCATTAATTCGCACTAGTTATAAGCTGTCAAAATGCTTCCCTTTGTTTCTATTGTCATTTAAAAAGGTTCATATGAATTGCAGGGGTGAGATTTCCGGGGTTGACTCATCCGGGAATAATTGGAACGGCACCATCAATGGAACTTCTGAATATATGGAATGAAAGAGAAAGAGAAGTAGAAGAAAATGGCCACAAGTCCCTAAAACTATGTGAAGTTCTGCATTCACGACCATTGGCAAACCTTCCTTCAACCAAAGGCTGCCATTTGGGGAAGGTAATTTACATCAGTTTGCTTGATCAGTAGCTTAATGTCTTGCAGGCTGCCTTCGTGTTTGAGATTCAACTGCAATTAGTAGGCCACGATATGCTTACTTAGATGCAATTTTCAATCAGAGAGTGATAATACCATAATGTACTGTAATGATGACAATGTGTAGATAAAAAAGGGGACTGCTGAATGGGAAAAGATTGCTAAGGAGGCTGCGAGGACTATTCCAGGAAGAGAAAATGGTGGAAATTGTGACATAAAAAACCTTAGTAGAGGTTCTAAAATATATCTTCCCGTGTTTGTTGAAGGAGCTAACCTTAGCACCGGTGACATGCATTTCTCTCAAGGTGATGGTGAAGTCTCATTCTGTGGAGCAATTGAGATGAGTGGTTTTCTTGAGCTTAAGTGAGTTTCAATTTTCATCGCACCGGAAATTTAGTAATTCTCAGAGTTGTTGCATATATTTAATTGCTTTCATAACTGGTACCTGGTTTAATAGGTGTGAAATTATAAGAGGTGGAATGAAAGAGTACCTTACTCCAATGGGGCCAACCCCTCTTCATGTAAATCCGATCTTTGAGATCGGACCAGTGGAACCGAGATTCTCGGAATGGTTGGTTTTTGAGGGAATAAGCGTGGATGAGAGTGGAAGGCAACATTTCCTTGATGCAAGTGTTGCATATAAACGTGCAGTGCTCAATGCTATCGACTACCTCTCCAAGTTCGGGTACTCGAAAGAACAGGTATGTATGTTCCCTCAATATTGAATAATAAAGAAATATATCACCTATGGTTAAGCCATTACTGATCCGAACGGAACAACGGTGCTGTCATCAGGTTTACCTTCTGCTATCCTGCTGCCCTTGTGAAGGAAGGATCTCCGGAATTGTAGATGCACCAAATGCTGTTGCAACTCTTGCAATTCCAACTGCTATCTTCGACCAGGTGTCCTCCTCCGAAAAGATTAACTCATAGTATCATCATTCCATTCTTTTCTAGGCTCCGAAATCTCCACTTGCATGACAAAGTTTAAAATGATGGTGGTGTATCATGTGCAGGACATTCGTCCAAAAGCCGGAAAGGTGCCGATAGGGCCTCGGCTAGTGAGAAAACCAGATGTTTTAAGATGCAGTTATGATGGAAATCTTCCCACAACGAAGAACCCAGCTGCCTCAATGTAAGTCTACGGAGCAAAGACCAAGAAACTGCAATATTGGGTTTTCATTTCTATGCCTTGTGGGACTTTTATACATATGGAAACAACTATGGATGAACGACATTAATGTAAATAATAAACTCCAGCTTCTGGACAAGATCGTATCCTCGATAGGATGTTATATGTTTTAATAACTTATGTAAGAACAGCTATCACTACGTCAAAAATGCCCTAATACGACACTTTTTTTGACCTAAGACGACGCAAAAAAGGTTGGCATAGGCTTCGCGACGCTTCTCCCGACACTTCCAAAAAGGTTGTATATAGTGCAGTTGGTATAGGCTTCGCGACACTTTTGAAAAAGCGTCGGTATAAGTCAACATAAGGCGGCGCTTATTGAAGAGTTGCGAAAGGCTTAGTCAATGCCGACCTTTAAAAAGGGTTGGTATAGACCTAGTCAAGACCAACCTTTGAAAAAAGTTGTGATAAACCTGTCTAAGGCAACCTTAAAAAGGTCGGTATAGCTCTTGTTTAAGGCAACTTTTAAAAACGGTTGGGATAGAGCCGTCTAAAGCAACCTTAAAAAGGTTGGGATCGACATTGTCTAAAACAACCTATAAAAAAAAGGTTGGGATAGACCTGTCTAAAGCAACCTTAAACAGGCTAGGATAAACCATGTCTAAGACAACCTTTAAAAAAGGTCGGAATAGACTCATCTAAGGCAACCTTAAAAAGGTTGCGATAGACCATGTCTAAGGTAACTTTTAAAAAAGGTTGAAATAGACCTGTTTAAAACAACCTTAAAAAGGTTGGGATAGATATTGTTTAAAACAACCTATAAAAAATGATTGGGATAGACACGTATAATATAATTTTTTTCTATTTTTTATTATTTCAATATTAATATATTTTTATAAATATTTACAGTGAATAATGATAGGAATTGTGCTTTAAATACAACTAAAAAAATTTAAAATTTAAAATATAAAATTAAAATTAAAATTAAAATAAAGATTGAATATTCAATACAAAAATCAATCCAACAATCAAAATACACTAACATTTAGCTAAAATGTATATATACCACCAACATCAATGTACAAAAGTAAACAAACAAAGAAGTACCTAAGATGATGGACATTGATATTGATGTTGTAATACATAAAAGCTAATACAGTTTGAAACTGCAACTTCAATTCCAAGAAACTCTGTTGATCTCTTATTTCTATAAAGGTAGCCCCAAGAAACTTCAATTCCTTCCGTTAAGTTTTCCTTCTCATAATCCTGTCCTGCAGCCTGCATTAAAGTAATAATAAGTTCAACACTGTAAGCTTGCAAGAAAGCCTCGTATGAAGATAAATGGACATAATTATATGAAGATAAATGAACGAACCTTGACAAAATCATTTGCAAACCATTTGCAGATATCAAAAAACATTCAATAATGTTAACCAAGACCTACAAATAAGAATGCAACAGCAAGTCATTTAGAACTTGGCTAACAATTATAAAGTAAATAGAGCAGCATAGTAAGGTTCAAGGTGGTAATGGTTACTTTTCTAATCCTACAAGGAGTAATAATTAGAACAAACATGACAAGATCTATATTTTGTAGCTTGTAACAGAATTTTTTTTTTAAAAAAATGTTACTGTATGCAGGTTTTCTCAGCCAGATTAACGAATTGTCTGTTTTGCAGAATTTATGTAACAATAAGAATATTTTTTTTAAATGTTACTGTATGCAGGTTTTCTCAGCTAGATTAACGAATTTTTAAATGACTACAAAACATTATCATGGAGAATATAAACACGAAAGAGAACTAAATGGCAATTTTGTAACAAATTGCACAAATAAAGCAAGTAAGATGACATTATTCTTTAAATGATGACAAGCATTGATAGAGTTAGAACTGATGGTAACCCACAAATGGTTCGAAACAACCAAAAGGCACCATGGATATCAAAGCACAAAGCGGTATAATGACATCTGAATATTCTATACATTCAACTAAACTAAGACTAACTATTTAAACATCTATTTCTAGTATAGGATACGTAGTGTTTTGTTTTCTTTCTCACATCAAATCTGAAGCATACCAAGAAGGCAAAGATGCAAGTACCATCAAGGTTTGAAATAATCAAAACATCCACTAGATGATGGGTACTTACCTTCCAATTTTGGGACTAACATACTCCTATCAACCTGATGGACAACCATAATAGCCTATATAACAAAAAACGGTTTCTATGTTAACAGAAGGAGAAACAAATCTATTACCTTGGAGAAAGTGACTTTCTTCTTGTACCATATAAACTATGCAAGGACAATAGATGGCGTGACAGCAATCTTCGCCATCTGATAAAATCCCACACTAGAAAATAAATTAAAAAAAGTCAAATCAAAAGGTCCTCTAGGAGACATTGGTCAGATATCATTTAAACAGATTTAACAATCTAACCTGTTGTATTTCAAGCTAACATTAGCAAGACTAGTAGATAAAGATATAACAACACCAAGAGTAAACAAAGCCAAAGGGGTTGATTTTGAGGATGGAGATGCAGGAAAAAGAGCAAAAGAATTTAAAATGGCCATCAATGCTCAGCTTACAGCATAGTGAATAAAAGTCAGAAACACAGGAAATTGGAATCCTACATTTTTAAGAACCTGAAAACACAAAGAGTATACCATGTCACAATACAATATATAAGATTACAACAAATAGTTTCTTTATATATCAAGAAATTTTGGCAACAAACCTATTTGTTCATGAAAATAATACCAACAGCAACCATAAAATTAGCGATGGGACCACATATTCGTTGCTGTAGTCAATAGACAGTAATTATAGCAGTAGTCAGGGATATGGTTCACTGAAAATGCATGCTCAAAGCAACATTGCTCAATTGAATGGAAAGATGAAAGCAATATTTACTTAAAGTTTACGCATACTTAAAACTAAAAATGTTTCAGAAGAAATAACAATTAGAATCAGCAAGATCTACAACATATAATTAAAATTTGATGGTAAAAATAAAAGAGAAGCAGCAAAAGAAGATCGTTTGCCTTGTTGCGGTTGCATGCTTAACTGAGCCATAAAAGCATTAATCAACAAAAATAGAAGGCATAGGGCCTGGTGTTCAAAGTTCAAACTATTAATAAATCCCAAACAAAAACATGAATGTAGAATTGTCTATTTTGTTCTTCAACCAAATTATTAATTATGCCTACAACTCAAGATATGTCAGATCACATAAACACTTTGATTTAAGACCCAGAAAACAACAACAGATCTACAAATACCAGAAACAGAAAAAGAACTTACCTTAAGTGCAATGAACAACAGACAACTTGACTCGTAGAAAAGAAGAGCAACAATTGGAATGCAGAAGTGGAATTAAGGATTAGCTTAGGGTTTAAAATTCAAAGCAAGAAGCTGATTTCCTGTGCGTTAGTGGGAAGTGGGACGCCAACCTTTTAAGAAACAAGATAAAAGCAAGGTTAAGTAAAATAGGGAATAGGAAAAGGGAAGAAAACCACGGTGGGATTTCGGGGGGTGGGGGGAATTGATTTTGGGAAAAAGAAGGGATTTCAGGTTTGGGGGCAAATTTTTAGGGGAAAAATTTTAAAATAGCGCTATTTTTATTAAAATAAAATGATTTTTTTAATCCAATTTTCTTCTTAATTGTTTTTATATTTGAAAGGTTTAATTATTTTTTAAATTCCTTTAAATTAAGTTTGTTTTATTTTAAATAATATATTTAATTTGCAAAATTTTATAATGGTGTACGAAAATAATTTTAAATAATATGAAAACTCGAGTTGGATATGTCTTCCTGATGAAAAATACGTAGTTTTTTGTATTAAAGAATACGAAGCTTATGATGTTACGATAGAATCGAACAAACCAGAAGAATCAAATCAATCCGAAAGAAGTTCATGGTTGGCAAATACAAAGGTTAATTATATTCCTTTGACTCTTTATTTTACTTGAAGTATTCGTGTTGTTTATAACACGAGCACAGACATATGACATTCTAAGAACCCTACAAATAAGGGTGAAAAAAAAACTTGATTAAAAATAGCTCAGTTTCGGTTAACATCGGTTAACTGATTCAGTGACCAAACCAATCTTTAATAGCAATGGCCTCACCTTCACTCATGTCTTCATTTGATCTTCCTAAACCATAAACACTACACCTAAAACCCTAAAACCCTAAACCCTAAAACCCTAAACCGTACTCATAAATATAGAAGCTAACAACGAAACCTTTAAAATAATTAAAATTTTACTAATTAATTTTCAATAAAGTTACATGAGTTAGCAATTTACTAATTAATTTTGTTTCTCTAGAGACACATGAGTTAGCAATTTTTTTAATTTTAATATATATAAAGTTTATCTATTATCTGTTAAATAATTTAAACTATAATGATAATTTTAATATATTGAAATTAATATTATCTCTTTTACAATTATATAAGAAATTATTTCATATATAAATTTAAAAAAATCAGTCATATACCAAAAAAACTTTAAAATTATTTTAAATAATAGTATTTTAGTTTTTTCATTTTTAACATATATTTTTTTACGTTTTTACTTTCAAGTTTTGTCTACGTGTCGAAAAGAATACATGATGGACACTTGGATGATAGGTGAGAATACCGGGAGCAAAACGGCGCCGTTTAATTTAAAATAAAATAATTTTCTATGACGTTTTTATCAAAACCCTAAAACTCTAAGCCTTAAACCACAAACCCTAAACCTCAAGACCATAAAATCCTAAACCCTAAAACAATAGACCTTAAAATCCTAAACCATAAACCATAAAACCCTAAACCGTAGTCATAACTATAGAAGCTAACACTGAAACCTTAAAGTTAAACTTATATCGCAATACAGTTCATATTAAAAAAATCTAAGATTAATCGTAAACCCATAATCACAAAACCCCAAACCCATAATCTCAAAACCCTAAAATCCTAAACCTTAAACTGGTAAACACAAAACCCTAAAATCCTAAACCTTAAACTGGTAAACACAAAACCCTAAAACCTTAAACTACATAAACTATAATCCCTAAACCATAAACTTTAAGCACTAAACCTTAAACCCTAAACTAAATTGATTTTTTTCGGCATTTTTATTAAAAACCTTATTCACACTCGAATCTATTAAGTTATATTTTTTTAATTTGAATATATATAATTATTCACAAACTGATGATGTAAAATTTTAAGAATATTCATATTTTAAACCCAAATTTTTGGTGCTACACATTCAAAAAAAGCAGGAATTAAGGAAATTTGGGACGTTACATCTTTATACAAAGAGTTGGCCAGAGCATATGCTGACAAGGCTATCCCAACACTTAGGAAAGTGTCGCCCCAAAACTATCATCTTAGGACTAGACAAAAGCCAACTCTTATTCAAGCGTTGTCTTAGGCATACATATCGCAACCCTTATACAAAGAGTTGCCAAAGCGTAGTCTATCGCAACACTTAGAAAAGTGTTGCCACAAAAGTGTCGTCTTAGGACTAGACAAAAGCCAACTCTTATTCAAGCGTTGCCTTAGGCATACATATCCCAACCCTTAAACAAAGAGTTGGCCAAAGCATAGTCTATACCAACACTTAGGAAAGTGTCACCACAAAAGTGTCGTCTTAGGACAACACAAAAGGCAACTCTTATTCAAGCGTTGCCCTAGGCATACATATCGCAACCCTTATACAAAGAGTTGGCCAAAGCATAGTCTATCCCAACACTTAGGAAAGTGTCACCACAAAAGTGTCATCTTAGGACTACACAAAAGCCAACTCTTATTCAAGAGTTGCCTTAGGCATACATATCCCAACCCTTATACAAAGAGTTGCCAAAACATAGTCTATACCAACACTTAGGAAAATGTCGCCACAAAAGTGTCGTCTTAGGACTACACAAAAGCCAACTCTCATTCAAGCGTTGCTTTAGGCATACATATCCCAACCCTTAGGAAAGTGTTGCCCCAAAAGTGTCGTCTTAGGACTAGACAAAGCCAACTCTTATTTAAGCGTTGCTTTAGGCATGCATATCCCAACCCTTATACAAAGAGTTGGCGAAAGCCTAGTCTATCCCAACACTTGCCCCAAAAGTGTCGTCTTAGGACTAGACTTTTGCCAACTCTTATAAAAGTGTTGCTTTAGGCTTGCATATCCCAACACTTATGAAAGAGTTGCCGAAAGCGTATTTTGACTAGTCTATCGCAACACTTAGGAAAGTGTTGCCCCATAACTGTCGTATTAGGGCATTTTTGTTGTAGTGTATAAAAGAGCCTTCAATCTATGCGCATATAGATACACATTGAAATGCTAGTTATGTCTTGGTGAAGAGATGAATTTCTAAGGAACTATTTGATTTAGAAAACTAAGATCATTGAAACCAGTTAAACATGGAAGGATGCCATTGAATAACAAGACGCTCATCCTCTGAAGTTATGTTACATACAACGATATACTCGATTATATATTGACAGTGTTCAATGATGTTGGAGGATGCGAATTTGACATAAACACTGTCGAAACATTGTCATCGTAGTCTGATACTTTGGTTTCATACAATCCAAGTGACATGTTTTATGGAGTGGGTGACAACATTTTGATGGAAAGAATTTAGAATAAAAAAAAAAAACAAAATAAAGATAAGAATAACCAAATAATATAAGTTAAGAAAACTACAACTGATTAAAGGCAATGATGGAAATCAATACACGGAAATACATCTATGTATTACATAAATCATGTGAGGAAATATAAAAACATCTTTTCCCAAGGCTGTTATAAGAAGGGTATAGGTATAGCAACTAAACAAATGCTTAGCTTCAGTTTATTGTTAATTATTTGTTTACAAAAAATATCTTTTGTTTGTCTATTTCCCTATGGTCGGGTGTTAATCTCAGGCAAAAGGGGTTTTGAGGTTTGGTTTGGTTGGTTGAAAGGCTAGGCAGAGGCTGAGAGGTAAACCCTAGCTGTTGACAAAAAAAAAAAGTTGAACCAGTGTCCAGTGTTGCAGACAATGGCTTGGTTGGTTAGGGTTATTAATGTTGAAGCTTTGTTTGTGCATTGGCCCATATAGACTTGGTATCATCCTTAATGGTGGAGACAAATCTATGTAGGTCAAAAAAAAAAAAAATGCAGAAACAAACAAAGAAAAACAAGATCCTATTCCCACCTACATACATGAATATAGTCTCCTTTTGCGTGCTCTTTTAAGCTCAAAGTTCGACAATATATATTCAAAAGAACACCATGGCATTGTTCAAATGACTATGAAGGCACAAGCTGAGTGCCATACATAATATTGAGGCAACTCAAATACATGAGAGTTTTACTAGCGTGAATCAAGGGAATAGGGATCCCAAGTTCACATACTCGAAAATGAATGGAACGGATTGTTGAATTACATTCTCAGCGGGGTATGCTTATATATATCCACTAGAATTTGTCAATGGATGGAAAAATAAATAAATATTTTATGCATAAAAGGTCATTTGTAAATTAATTATATTAAAAATAATTGAATAATATTTTGAAGGAATTGAAAATATAAGTTAGATCCTATTTCATAAAGTTTTGAAAAAATTCAATCAACCAAATATTAATATTTTCAACAATTTAATTTTTTAAGCACGTTTGATAACTTACAATGAATACTACATTAGTAGATAGAAATTTTTCTACAAAAATATAACACCCCATACCTGACTCGATCATCGAGTCCAAGTTACAAAATGTCACATCCTTTGTCGGTGCAACTACAATCAATTACGTTTCAAAATTTACAATTAGTACATATTATTAATATTAAAACATCACTATGACATGTTTACAAACATGTTCAAGTTTGATACGATCTTATGAAAGCCCTTTAAATGGTTCAAGGTCAAATAAGAATCAAATTGTAAAATTTACAAACTATCAGGTTGATGTTGTGACTTTGGGGCTTCTAAGTCACGATGTAACTCACTGACTTGTCTTCGTCGTGACGTTAAGGATTCGACGTCGCAACATGACCATCTATTTTCAAAATATACAAATGGTACCAATTCATGACACTTGAAACAAATGAATAAATGTCTCAATTTAGCCTTTTCAAATGATATACCAAATCCATACATGCCAAAATATACCAAAATCTTGATTCAAGTTAACATTAATTAACCAAACTTCCAAAATGACCACTTATGATACAAAACTAGCTCAAAACTTAAGTACATGTCATTTATCGAAAATAAAAGGAACTATATAAACATTGATGAGTTGAGGATTACATATTGATTTGATGCTGAATAATATCTCGAGACTTCGAGATCTACCTATACCTGCGCACAAAGCAATCAAATCGTATGCTAAACGATAAAGCTCAGTGGTACTTTCATGATTCAAGTCATAAGATGTGTATAATCACAATAAGGATTTAATCAATGTATGCTAAGATTCATTTATGTCAATTTACATGATCACTATTCAAATGCCAATCTCTTATACTAGCTCATTTAATAACCAATTGAAACATTTAATACCATGTCGTATGTTAACATGTATACAAACAATCCCATTCAAGTTTCAAGCACATATGCATTTAACAATATAATACTCAATCCTCATTTTTAATAAATTCCACTTGATTATACTAATATAACATTTTCGTATCAAATCTACTAATTCGCTTAGTTTCCAAATTGGCCTTTTGGGCTCGTTTAAATTGATTCGCATAGTCTTTAACATGCTATTGATAATCATGTTTCACATACATGCTCTTATAGTGCTATTTCATATTTTCAAATCAATTCAAATATCATTTAACTGATTCGCATTTTATATTCCCTATTAATCTAACTTAGACTCAAACGGATACAGAGATCATCCAACCAACATACTAATCTGACACCCAGTGTCTCATTGAAACATTTGAAGTATATAAATTATGTCCATTGCTCATCGATATAACCGAAGTAAAAGTGTGCCCAGAATCATCAGAATGTCTGAAGTAAAATGCACCTGGTGCTCATTGGTATAACCGAAGTAACCTGTACTCAATCTAACCCTATGGCATGTTAGCTAGATCCGGCTCTGCCTGAATAGTAAAAAAGGTACCAATGATCTAATTTCATTTTTCAACAAGTTCACATATCAATTCATATTCAATACCATAATATCATTTCAATTCATTATCACTTCATATATATAACTAATATCACTTAGCATGGTTCATTTCTTATTCACATCACATATCATTATCAATTATATCATGTTATTTTCTACTACATTCAATTCAGTCCAATTCTCAATATTCAACATCATTTAATACAAACCAATTCATATGATGATATGAGCTTACCCTAATAGTAAATCATGCAATCAACATATATAGACATATATAATTAATGATCCCGAATCATAAAAGTATAAATTGATAGTTCAACTACTTGCCAATGACTCTCACCTTTCCTTTCTCTTGCGACGGCCCAATATCATCTTTAACTACGAATGATAATTCAATAATAAAAATATTATCAGTTTATATTTTATTCACATCCAAATACATAGCCTCTTATATTTTATATTTTATTCAATTTAGTCCCTATATTCGGGATACACATATTTCTCGATATTTAACATTGGATCAAAATTTGATTTCACATTCTTTCATTAGGAACTTTATACTTCTTATCTCTAACACAATTCCATGAAAGGTTTTCCATTTATCAAATTTATTCCCTAATGTTACAAAGTTATCTAACAAGTTTAATCAACTTTACTATTTAGTCCTTATCATGATCTAACCTTATTAACTATCAAATTCAAGCCTAATTCATCAATTTCTCTATAATGGAAACTTGATAAAAACATAATAATTGAACAAATTGATATATGGGCTAGCTAAATCAAGCTCCCATGATTATAAATATATAAAATTTCATGAATTTAGCTTTGTTACATTGTAATTTTTTATGGCAGAATGCTAGAAATTGAACAAGGTTTTTCTTTTCTTTTCTTTTCTTTCTCAATTTTGATGGCATGGACTAAGTGAGGAAGATGATGTCTTCATCTTCCACTAAATTTGGCTTTTA
This sequence comes from Gossypium stocksii, assembly GCA_020496765.1. NCBI lineage: Eukaryota > Viridiplantae > Streptophyta > Magnoliopsida > Malvales > Malvaceae > Gossypium > Gossypium stocksii. The sequence goes on from CM035626.1 coordinate 39,686,750, forward strand.
TAATAATATTAATTGTTAATTAAACTTGATTAATCATACTTAATTCTTATGTCACACCTAAAAGATGGTGTATCCAAAAATACTAGTGAGGTATGCATGTTAACCATTTTGGCGCATTGTGGTAGCATAATTTGACACCTTGTTGGCTTGTTGGTGAATTAGAGTATTGGCGCATACTAGAATTAAAGTTCTGCCCGTTGGCAGTATTTAAGGATTTCATTATAGGGTATCTTCAAGTGAAGAATGAATACGCTCAAGAAAGAGTGCGCTTAAGGAAGAGTACGCCTCAGAGTTTTGGCTGAGCACGAAGAGCCCACCAAATATATAAGAAAATTGTACGAGACTTAAATGTCTTTAAGACCATGCCATACACGATTCATCGTTAAGGTATAGTATGCTCGGCTTACATGAGCACTGTTTAAGTTGGTTTTTATAACGGGTTTAGTTAGGAGTTAATTGGATTGACTTAACCTGTAACAGCCCTTACCTGTGTCCGATGCCGGGACAGGATACGAGGCATTATCGGTGTAACACCCTAAACCCAGCCTAGAAGTTAGGCTCGAGTCCGGCGTGTCACATTGAAGTATTTTTAGAAATCCGTGTTTTCATTAAAAACCCTTCTGACAAGTTTTTAAGAAATCACTATTTCGTCTATCTTTGGTTAATCAGGTTATGAAAGTAGATTACTTTGGAAAAACATAATGATTGCGGAAGCTTTGTTTGAATTCTCGTTTGTTGTGAAAACGTGATTTTTGGAAAACAGATATCATTTTGTAAAACTCACCCTAGAGCTACAGACTTAAACATGCAGATAAATAAACACAATACTGAAGAAAAATTAAATAGCGAGCTTATTACAAACCCAAAATAAAACCATAATTACAGTAAATGAAAATTTAAAAATAGTGTAACAGCAAAGTGTGGCCGCCTCCAAGTCCTCGTAGCAATGAATCGCCTATGCCTCGGAATCACCTATACACTAAAATAAAAGGGTGAGTATACGAATACTCAATGTGTATTCCCGATAGTAAAAATATAACAGAGTCAGTCTGGGCTAGAGCCCATTACAGTAGTAGTATAACATGCAATCAGAATCCAAATATAGTATCAGTATGTCATGCAATTAGAATCCTACCCAACCATCCGCTACATTCCATCTCCGTCCAACCCATCACTCCATGTGGGGATATAATCAACCCACCCAACCCTATACTCGACAGTAGTACCGATGCGACACTATCGATAAAATGCAGTATTGCTACTAGAATATTAGGCTATAAGCCAACAGAATAATGCAGCGAAGCTGCCAGAACAGTACACTTCCTCCAAATACATATATCCCATCCCCCATGCAATGCAACATACTCAATGTCATGTAAAGTCATAATACAGAATATACATACATACATATATATTTCAGAGCATGCATAAACATTCATAACTTATATAGGGTCAGAACGGACATTTTACCCACGAGGGGTATTGTGGTCATTTTGCCCCTTAGGGGCATTTCAGTCATTTGTCAGTGTGGTCCTTCGTATGTGAAGGCCCATCAGTAGGCCCATGGTTGTCTAGCGACACATGCAGCCAAATAGCCCAGAGATTCGAAAACGGTCTAAAACCCATCTAGCGGGCCCACAAGCTTATTGGGCCCATTCGGCCCGTTTCGGTCCAATTCATGAAATTGCTCATGAAATTCGTGTTTCGATGTAGGGCCACAATCCATGGCCTCAATCAAACACATGAACGTTCGCACGCCTATGTGGCCAACATTCGATTCGTCGGCTTTTCGGCACTTGCTGCTTCGGCATTTCGCCTTCGTATAAAAAAATGCGATAACACACACCTGAAACAAGATAGTCGCCCACCGTTTCTGACAACTGTGCACCTATAGTCACCATAATCTCTTTTTTAGTCAACTACCATAATTGAATCAAAAATTGTGGTATAAGTTATAATTTAGTCAACCTAACGTTACTTACCAACAAGGGAAAAAATGATCACTTGCAATAGACAGAGATTCGGCCCCTTTCTCCTTTAAATAGATCAACCCCTAATCATACGATCAAAATACGATGCCATAAGACCCTCGCTTAGAAGGAAACAATTAATCACATAAGGGTACATGTAAACTTCCAACTAACGTAATCATCACTTACGATTATGGCAGTTACCCAAATCTAAAAAACGTTCATAGTGGAAAGGAATTCGAGTCACGGCTGCTTGATCAATATCGAAATCGAGAATCGAGAAGGAGAAAAGGTACAATCGGTTCAAAAAGGAGCAAAAGAGAAAATCCGACTTCAATAAAATTGGCTACAGTCAATATCACTACTAGGTCGAATACTTGAAACAACATACATCTAATTAGACCCCATCACTTATAAAAACATGCCTTACAATCCCTATACATGCCTATGGAGCATTCGACCAACAATATTTACCTACGGTTCGATCGATAAACCACTATCAAAAGAGGAGATAATCCGCCCAAGCTTTTTCCAAGGAATTCACCTGTTTAACCAAAAGAATATTTGGAATTGATAAAAAGTAGTCAAGAAATAGTGGTTCAGCTAGAGAAGGAGAAAAGAAGAAGAGTGTTCGGTTTAACAAAAAGAAAGAACCATTTGGCTAATACGGAGAAGTGAAAGAAGTAAAAGGAATCAATGGGGACCAAGGTGCTTTCGGTGTTTGCAAAGTCCAAAGAGAAGACAAGGTGTTTGAAAGAAAGAAAGAATGTATACATTAGTACAAACAAAAAGAAAATGGAGATGTATGATTGGGACTCAAAAAGAATGGAAAAGAAATACCAAGAGGGGAGAAATCAAAATCGGCACAATGACTTTTACTTGAGCAAAGAATGGTTCCTTTCGGTCAAAACTAAAACAAAAAAAAAAGTGATCCTGAAAATGAAACTCACATTCGGCACACAAGACTCTTGAGAAAAGAATCGCATCCTCGGTCAAGCTAGATCATGAAAATAATAAAAAAAGAAAGCAAAAAAGATGTGAATGGCATAAAAGAAAATTAAAAAGAAGGAATTTGCCAAAACTGATTAATTTGGCACTCAAAGGCTCCCTCCCCATTTGGTCAAAGCTTCACAAAAAGAAAGCAATTCAAAACCTCCATCAAACGCCGAGATATCCTAGCCTATCACCTTAATTTTGGCAACAAAAATATACTATTGACCGAATGGCACCTCAAGTCCCACATCCGGCCAAAGCTTTCCAAATAGAATCCTTTAATAGCTGCATGAAATCAGCCTTCATTAGTCTAAAATTTCAAACCAAATAAAAACACTCCCACTGCTTGACCTTTTTTTCACCGACAGCAGCCCTCCATTCACAATGCCACCACTTGACCGAGTCCAATCTTACCAAATTCGGCCAGCCTTAGTTCTTCATGCACGAGCAGCAAAAATTAACCTCATTTGTGTAAGGGGGAGCTCGAACTCCAGACCTCACCACCGTCACTGCGCCCCACAAACATGCTGCTGGCCAGTGCACTACAATTCTTCTTATACTATAATACGGTCACAACAAATTATAACCCTTACATGCTGAAGCCACGATTATTCAAGAGTAAAAATAAAAATTTCGCCTGCCAAGAGACCCGAATTGTGCCCCTTCTAAATACCCAGCACGCCATTTGCCACTCTTCCACATTCTCTTTTTGTGTCGTAACTCCCTTCCATATATATGTATAAGGTTTAAACGCTAGCTACCATGCCCACATGCGAAAATAGAAAAAATATGCTAAGGTCAGGACTTGAACCTTGGATCACTCCCTTGCTACCAACGCTCCTAGCCACCAAACCACTTGCTTTTATACGACAAACTTAAACCAAAATTATTTATAAACCCTTCCTTGTGACGCCAATGTCCCTTAAAGGTAAAAACTAATTTTTTTTTCCTAAAGTCCTGGTTTGAACCCAAGATTACTCAAACATTCCCCAATCACTCCAAATCACTTAATTAACAAACCAAACATGAAATTGCAAATTTTTCCTTGACCACAAAATTCTGAATTTCTCCAATACACGAAGCCCATTTCTCCTAAGCCCAAAATTCTGGATGTTACAACCGGACATAAACACAAGCAACCATACAAAATCGGGCCACAAAATTTCATAATAAATTTTAAACTATTTATACACATGCATATTGTCCCTTATACGGGCCTACAAGACCCAAAACATATATTGGGGATGGTTTGGGACTAAATAGAGAACTTTGGAACACTTAGAAAATTTTCGTGCTTGGGAGGGGCACACTTCCGTGTGGCTTGGGTTACGCCCATGTCCTCAGCCTGTGTAACTCTCTGTTTATGATGTCATCAACAAATAAGGGTCACACGACCAAGTCACACACCTGTGTGCTGGGCCGTGTCCCCCATACGGCCGTGTCTCTGCCTGTGTAGCTAAGAAATATTATTTTCCCAACCATTTGTCACCCTTATTTGCACATACTTAAACATAACTTCAAAGGTGTATTTCATGGCATAGATAATGTAACAACCCGATTTAGACCCTAATCGGAATGGTGGTTTCGGGACCACGAATCCGAGTTAGAAAAATATTTTAAAATTATTTTCTATATTTATTTTGTGTGAATTGATATCTGTGAAATTTTCGTGGTTAAATTTTGTTGTTTGAGTGTTTGTTTTGGTAATAAGGACTTGAACGCATAAATTTATAAATTAGCTAACTTTAATATTAGTGACTAAATTGGAGTTGGTTCCTTAAATAGAAGTACTTTAAATGCAAAAAGTCCATTTTCCTTTATTGGTAAGCATACATGTGAGTGTACGGTATTAAACATGCATGAGAATTAATGAAACTTATAATAAAACATGTTTAATTAATAAAACATAAAATAAGACATGTTTAAACTAATTGTGCTTAACTATAGTGGATGAATATGTCCTTATTATATAGGTGTAAGCCATTAGTTCATTAATGGCAAAATAGGAAATAATGAATTAAGATTTTATAATGGTATAAACATATCATAAAGCGTTTATTTTCATAACCTTGTTCTTCATTACCGAATATAAACATAGAAAGGGAGAAAAACACAAGTTAGGGTTTGTGTACTTCTAAGCTTCATTCAAGGTGAGTTTTAGCTCGGTTTATGATAATTTTTACGTTTTTGAGATCGTTGCTTCGAGTACTTCAAAACTCGAGCTTTAATTTTTAATTTTGATGAATATTTTAAACTTTTCCATTGATGAGAACTCGTGATTTTTATGGTTTGATGATGAATTATGAAAAATATAGATTGGGTTAAGATATATTGCAAAGAAATTTTTGATGATTTTGAGTAATTAGGGCTTAATTGCAAAAATAAAAATGTGGAAGGACTAGAATGTAAAATTGATGAAAAATATGGGCATATTAGGCCCCGAGGAATATTCGGCCACCCTTGGGTGCAAGTGGATTGGTATATTTTGAATTTTAAGCATTAGGGACTAAATTGTAAAAATTGTAAAAGTTAGGGGTAAAATGGTAATTTTCCCATTTATGTGTTTTTGGACTAAATTGAATGAAAATATGTTTGAATAAGCTTAATTTGAATATGTTTAGATCAAGAATTAAAGAAATCGGATCTGGATAGGGGAAAAACGAAAGTGGTCGACTAGCAGCCCCGTCCCGTTTTACGACCGTCCGAGGTAAGTTTATAAGCAAATAGACGTATATAATCTATAATAATTGCAAAATATATATGCTGAATTGAGATGCATGAATTTATATGTGTAATAGCCGAATATGGTTAATTTCATTTTGACCGAGTATGACGTCCGAAAGCCCCGTATGAGCCTTAGGAATAGTTAGGATACATATGTCATGACATAGGATTCCGATATATATGTGTGAGTAAGACCATGGCATCGATATGTGACTTCGATATATTGTACGAGTAAGACCCTGTCTGGGATAGTGGCATCGATTTGTGATTACATGTAAGACCACGTCTGGGACGTTGGCATTGTACGATATTTGTGCGACTATCCGAGTGTCCTATCCAATTCTGAATGGTTCATCGGGCATTGACATGTGGCGAATAAACATTTAAAATTAACTAAAGGATCAGGTATGTGTTAACTTGATACCTACTTGAAATCAGGTAAGCAATTATTCTGATCTTTGTTATAAAACAGGTGTGATACAAATAAGAAACATATGAGTATGTGGCAAGTATATTCGGCCTTGTGCCTAAGAAATATAATTTTTGTGGAGTGTTCTTTAAATATCTATTTATGTATGATCTGGTACATTCGGTCTTATAACTAATACATGTAAATGAATTTATATTCTGATTCATGAGATTACATATATATGGATGTGTAAACATTAGGTTTATATGGACATTTTGGCTTGTGAAAGTTTAAACTTTATATATGTACATTTAGCCATGCAAGTAATCGGTTAAAATGATAACTATATGAAATGAATGTTATACATGTTATATGAGGAATTGATTAGTTGATGTTAACCGTAGGATATTAGTATAATTTACTTAAATTAATTGAGTTGTTATATCTGGGTTTATATATATTTGCTTATAGCTTACTAAGTTGCGATGGCTTATTCTGTGTTTTATTTTACTATGTTTTATAGATTTTGAAGTCAAGCTACCAGTTCGGGAATTGTCAGGCAAGTTCATCACACTATTTACTATTTTGGTATCCCTTTTTGCCAAACTTAAATTACGGCATGTATAGGACAGATTACGTTTTGAAATAATGAATTCTGGTCATGTATTAAAAGCCATGCGGAAATGGCTTGCTAATTATGTCGGAATTTGATTTTATGTGTGCTTAGTCATAGTGTTCATGATCATGGTTTGATATAAGTGTTTATGTTGAATTATGGCTTAAAAACCTTGTTATGCTTGGATTTAATGTTTTAACTTAATGATGACTATATTTAGTTGTAAATTTGGTGTTTCGGCTAGGATATAATTAATGGTTCCTATATTTGGTGAAGGTGTTATTGTGCGGTTGGCATAATTGATAAATAGTTATGTTAGAACATGGTTGTAAATTAATTAGATGTGTCTTCTATATGGTGCGGTTTTTGATCTGTATTTATTAGGAATGATTTCAATTTGGTTGTTAAATGGTTTCGGTTAATACTATATTTAAATAAGAAAATATGCTGAATGTGGTTTGGCAAATATGTCCATATCTTTGCTGTGCTTATTTAATAATTCGATAAAGACATATTAATAAGTATAATGATTATTTAGTTATATCAATTAATTATGCTATAAATTTTTAATACATATATATTGTGCTGGAGTAGTATAATTATGTATCTTGGTAAATGTGTTCTGTTTATGGTTGACATTTCCTAAGCTAATTTGATACATATTGGCACATGTTTGATATATGTGAATAACTGTCTTATTGTTGGCACATGGAATAATTCTTTCAAATATTTACTTATAGATATTGATTCATTAGGTTATATGGGAGTGGAGTGCGTTAACAGTAGGCACATTAAAAACCGAATTAAATGTGTATGGATAATTAGCAGCGTATGTATAAAATTTAGTATGTATGACTTAATAAAATTGATTAAAATGGTTCTTTTGAATTTGTTACCATGCGCTCAAACTGATTTGAAGATAAAAAAAATGTTAGATAAATGCACACTAGCCTAATGGATTCGTTTGCTAAGTAATAACACTTGCATGTGTCTTGTGAATATTTGTTCAATTCTCCTCTCATGTGTCTAATACTAAAATGTGACTGCTACCTTAAGGTTAATTGCATGTTACGCATATGTATTTATTAATCTATTCGATCATGGTGTAATGTTTTTTTTCTAATATCTATATGTGATTATTTATTAAATCTTAATAATACGGTTACTGGCTATACATTGGTTTCAAAATGGTTGCTATTAATATTAAGTTGTGAATGATGTTAGAAAATTAATAGTTAAGAAGCCCAAATATTGATTCACTTAGTATTGAAGAATAAAGCATGCAATGTCATTTGGCTTATTACTTGAGTTGCAAGTGTGGCGGTTTATAATATGTTTTATAAATTATTAAATTTTAAATAGGTATGTGACTTGGTTTTATTTTTCTATTACAAGTGAATTTGACTGAAGTGAACATAGGCTTACAGGTAAATGTTCGAAACAAAACCGTTGATTAGTAATACCTCGTAATCCTAATCCGACGACGGATACGGGTTAGGGGTGCTACAGATAAGCTACCAATATATCAAAAATTCAGCCTTAGACTTGTTATTTAACAACCAATATACCTAGTCACACTTGGTCACATTCAATATGCATCATCAACATCTCTTATCCGTACATAATTATATCTAACTATCATACCATAGCATTGAGCCAAACTTAGCCATTAGACACCAAGACTACTAAAGCATTCAACCATTAGGTATTTAGGCCATAACCCACAACTCATCATGTATCATGCAAACACAACTCACATCATAAGACATTGACATATAAATAATATATATATATATATATATATATATAGGATTACAACCAATTAACCAATATAAGCCAAGTTACATGGCTACACATAAATCAAACCTTTAACCATTACAAGCCAATACATTTAGCCAAAACATAATAACTCATACACAAAATGATTGAGTCCCTATACATGCCATAAACTTTAAATGCTTGAAAACATTGATACCGATCAATAGCTTGATAGTATGATAGAATCTCCGACGATCTCCAACCTGAGCTAGTATCTGTGACACTATAGAAAAAGGAAAGGAAGGGGGTAAGCTATATAGCTTAGTAAGTTGGTATGTAAATAATAAGAAATTTATTAACATACTTTTACTGATCCTCATAATATGTTCTCAAGATAATACAATCATAATTGCACATAGTTTCACTATTTACTCATGTTCATCTCAAGCTGTCTACTCGAGTCATAGTCACTAATTGTTTATATCTTGAGCCACGGAACTCTAAATTAAGATTCACTTGATTTTTCCGAAACTAGACTCACATATATTCTTACTATAAATTTTAAGAATCTATGGTTTAGCCAATAAGTACAGTTAATTCTTTAAAGTCATCCCTGTTCTACTGTCTAACAATTTCATCCATTCTTCACTAAAAATTAATTATCTCATAGTACAGGATTCGGATGATGTTCTTATTTATTTCTCTTGAAAATAGACTCATTAAGAATTTTAAAAATATAAATTCTAATCCATAATTATTTTTATACAATTTTTAATGATTTTCCAAATTCAAAACAAGGGACTCGGAAATCATTCTAACCTTGTCTCACAAAAATTCAAATATCTCATAATATGAAATTCTTTTGCTTACACCGTTTCTTCTATATGAAACTAGACTCAATAAGCTTTAATTTAATATCTTATTCAACCTCTAATCCAATTTCCACAATTTTTGGTGATTTTTCAAATTTATAGAACTGTTGCTGTCCAAAACTATTTTATTGCTAATTTTACTCTTTCATGATTTCTTTGTATTAACTTTCATTTAGACACACATAACACTAAAGCATATCCATAGCTAGTCATTCCAATAGCTAGTCATTATTAAATATTTACATGCCATTCATTGGCCAATTTAACCTATACATCAACAACAAAGACTTAACATATTATGTCTCAATTTAATTTGGTCTAAAAGCCTCACACATGATCATAAATCAAATTTACCACATATTTACACATCATAAGTATAGACCTATAATTACAAGATCATCACAAGATCATTCTCATAGATGTGACTTACTCATTTACATTCTTATCAAATGTTCAATAAGCATAAAGTGTTTACCGAGACATTCTCGTAGAAATCATGAACTTACAAGGTCATGAAGTCAATGTTTGTAAACTTTAAGTACATACCTGTACCAATTCAAAACACAATCATAACCTTTCACATCATTGGCATAAACTTTAAATTACCCGTTGAACCACTTAGAATACTAAAGGATACCCAGTAAATCTCATAGACAAAATAAGATGCCAATGCCATATCCTAGATGTGGTCTTACATGGGATCATATATCGATCTCGATAGCCCAGCTATGTTCTTACACGATATCTCATATTGATGCCATGTCCCAGACATGGTCTTACACGAAATCATAGGGCGATGCCATACCCCAGCTATGGTCTTACACAATATTGTACTGATGCCATGTCCCAAACATGGTCTCACACGAAATCATAGGTCAATGCCATATCAGATATGGTCTTATTCGAGATCTCAATAACTCTAATGTCATGACATTCCACATTAGTATCATTTCTATTCCTAAGGTTCAACCAGGATTTCAAGATATCAAATCTTTATCGAATCATTATCGAGTCATCATTAACCAAATTTATAGAGGCAAATATACATTCCATGCAGCTACAAATCATTAGATACATAACATCACACGAACTTACCTCGGTAGCACGATTAGTGAAAAATGACTTATTTGTCATACTCTTTGTTTTCCCCCGTTCTAAGTCTGAATCTCATCTTCCTTGATCTATAACAATACATTTAATTTATTTATTCATCATGCTACTCAAATTAGCCCAATTTCATATTTTTGGTAAAATTACATTTTACCCTAAACTTTATCATATTTACACTTTTTCCCCTAGGCTTGTAGAATGAAATTCATTCAATTTCTTTACTACCCATGCCTATTCGAACCTTTTTCGTACTTACAGTAACCTATATTTTCCATTAAAATAGATTTTTAACACATATTTCATAACTTTTAAAAATAGCTTCTTTTGGATGTTTCCACCTATAATCACTTATTAAAAGTCATTTATTTAACAACAAGGATGCATTTTCCATCATCAAACATCAAAATACATATATATTCATCAATGGAACTGTAACAGCCCAATTTTGAGTATAATTGGAACAAGTGATTTTGGGACCACTTAACCGAGTCAAAATATTTATTTTATTATTTTATTAATGTTTATAGCATGTTAGATTCACTATGTGAAATTTTCGTAAAGAAATTTTACCGTTTGAATAGTTAATTCGGTAAAAAGGACTAAATTGCGTAAAGCAATAAACTTGAGTTCTATTAGTAAAATGGCTTAAATGACTATGGCTTTAGCATTAGAAGTCCTTACATTGAATTTTACCTTCATTAATATGCATGGACATTAGTGGACATTGATTTATGCTTTATGTTATTAATTTAATAAGGTTAATATAGTAAGTGGCTTATTATTTATATGTTAAATAAAACAAATTCATAAAATGTGCACATATTCATCATTTTTGCCGAAATTGAAGAAGGAAATAAGGTTTCATGCTTTCAAACATTCGGCTAAGCTTTGCTCAATTAAGGTACGATTTTTGATCTGTTTTTAATGATTTTTATGTTTTTGAGCTCGTTACAGCTCGATATAGCTAGCCTGTACCTTAATTTCTGAAATTGGTGATTTTTTGAAATCTGCCATTGTTGAATACTTATGTAATTTGATATTTCTTGAAAGATTATTGATGGTTATTTATAGATATACAAGTTTTATAAAGTGATTTTTGATGAAATTGAGTATTTGGGATTAAATTAAAAAAGATAGAAATTTTGTGGTTAGAAATGTGAATAAATGAAAGATATGTGCTAGTATGGAACATATGAATATTCGGCTATGATGAATTGTGGACAATATTGAGTAATTTGTTATTTTGTGTATAAAGGACTAAATTGCAAAATAGTCAAAATTATGGGGGCAAATGTCTAATTTGCCATATATGTGAATTAGGGACTAAATTGAATGCGTTAGTGAATAATTGAGTTAAATTTGAATTAATATAGATCAAGACAAACAAGTCCTGAAACTTGATCGGGAGAAACGAAAGGTAGACGAGTAGATATCGAGTATACGAGCTAAATTGAGGTAAGTTCGTATAATTAGAATCGAACTTATATTATAATTATAATTACTAATTTTAATGTTATATGATTGTATAATGAATTATTATACTTAAATGCCTATTAAATACATGTTCAAATTGGTTACCGAGTCCCGTTTGAACCTTAGAAAGTCGTAGGATACAAGTGACATGTCATTAGGGCTACCATTTGGTTGAGCTCCTGCATTTGTTGCGGACTCACCATAGCTCATGAGCTTACATGTTCAGCCTTCGGGCTTACCGTTTAGCCTTCGGGCTTACATGTTCAGCCTTTAGGCTTACCGTTCAGTCTTCGGGCTTATCGTTACCGGCTTAGGAGGAGCATACCGTACATGGCTCAAAAGAGCATATATGATGAATTGATGGATTATTGATTATACACTATGTGTGTATCACCCGAGCATCCCTCGATATTTCCGAAGGGTCAACGAGTAATGTACCTAAGTGAAAAATAAAGAATACATGTTTTAAAGGTACAAGATGTACATCATATATATGTTATATGAATTACTTGGATTACATGAATTACAAGAATGAAATGTTACAAAGTTTCATGAATTACATGGCAAAAGTGTATAAATGCTATATGATGAATTGTTAAACGAAGTATATGATTTGAATTAATGAAAGGTTACATGGTATATAAGTATGTATATATGAATCTTAGAAATGAAAGATGATATGTGATAAGTTATAAGTATTGAAATGTACATGAATGTTATATGCTTGGTTTCATCCTTTGAATGGATGAATATATGTTTGTTATATGACTAACATGTGGCTTAATCATGTGAATAGGAAATGTGAGCATATGAGTTGGTTTTATTGTTTTAAATGCTTATTGATATTTTGGTAAGTTTGTTTCTATATTATACGGGCTTACTAAGCTTTTAAGCTTACTCCGTTTATTTTTCCTGTGTTTTATAGATTTCAGAAGCTCGCTCGATTCGAACGAAGTCAGAGATTGCTATCGCACTATCCAAGTTAAGTTTTTGTACTTTTGGAACATTTGTAATGATGTAAATATGGCATGTATAGGCTAGTTTATAGGTCAAATTGTATGTTTATCTATGTTGATGTTTTTGGTATGATATTTGGTACATGTCCAAGCTATGTGATATGGCTTGGTTTGGAAATGGAAATTTGGCATAAAGGTTTCATATGATATACTCATTTTGAGGTAAGTGGATGAATTATACATGGCTTATATGATATTTGAATGTGGTCATTTGATAGGTTTCAATTGTGATGGAAATGGTAAGTTGAAATAGGTATTAAATTGGATCATATTAGTACATTTTTGAATGATGCAAATTGGTATAAATGTGTTTTGAATTGGCTGAATTGGTTGATTGTTTATGCCTATAAATGTTATGCAATTGATGTTTTAGGTACTTGACCAAATTGGGTAAGAAATATGGCTTAAACCAAGCCTATTTCGTGCCACACGGCCAGAGCACACGGGCGTGTGACTCGACCGTGTGACCCTTGCATCTTAGTTAAATTGGTCAAGATGCCGCAAGGGTTAGACACACGGGCATGTCTTATACCCGTGGGCGCAAGTTAGTAGCTTTTTAATTTTCACATGGCCGAGACACACGGGCGTGTCTGGTAGCCGTGTGCACAAGTCAGTATGTATGCCCTGTTTTCACACGGCCTGGACACATGGGCGTGTTTGGTGACCGTGTGAGGCACATGGCCTTGGCACACGGCCGTGTGACCTTATTTCGAAATTTTTCTTAAGTTTTCATATGTCTTTTATATGTCATCAAATTAGACCCTATTGTATTATTAGAGTTTTATATGTTTGATTAAAGATGAATTGATTATGAATGTTTGAAAAACTATTTGATTAAGATGATACATGTTCTTTGTTTGATAATATAATGTTCTGATCTGAGTTATGTGACAGCCTTAAAACGGCCCTAGTCGGAATGTGGTTTCGGGACCACAAAACCGAGGCATAAAATATATTTAATATTCATTTTGATGCCTATAATATGTGTTAATTCATGTGTGACATGTTTGGTGTGTCGATTTAGAGTTATAAATTTGAATTTTATTAAAAGGGACTTAGTAGTGAACTTTGAAAATATGCTAGACAAATGTGTGATGACTAGTTAATGCATGCATGCAAATTGAGGGAGTTGCATGTCAAATTTACCTTTTTATATGAGTGGATGGTAATGATGATTTTGTTTGGCATTTTGTGCTTTGTAAGTTAGTAAATAATGATAATAATAAATTTGGTTATATTAAATAAAATTGGTTTCATAAAATGGAAATAATAAAAGTTAATAAATCAAATGAATAAAATAATGTTGAGGTAATAATAACAAGGCCATTTCCTCCTTCTTCTTGCCGTGAGTGAAGAAAGAAAATAGAAAACCCTTGAGTTAGGGCATTCGGCAAAGGGAGGCACAAACAAGGTAAGATTCATGTTATTTTCTTTGAAAACTTGTGAATTTAGTTGGTTTTGAAGCTCTCTTCTTTGTCCATGTTTGAATTTCTTGAGCCTTTAGTGTTAGAAGCATTCGGTCATGGGAGAAGAATTTGTGAATTTTGAATTTGATAGTTAAAATTGATAAATGAGTATGTGAAGGGAATTATGAGGTTAAATTCATGTGATTATAGGTTTGTAAGCCTAAATTAAACAATTGGTGTTTTCAAGGGCTTAATCTTTTGTAAGGGAGGATATTCGGCCATGGATGTTGTGTTTCTTGGTAGGTGTTTTGATGTTTTTGGTATTAAGAATCATGATAGATGAATTGAGATTGTTAACTTGGATGGTTGTGGCTAAATGAAATTGTTGGCAATTTGCTACTATGTGAAATGCAAGATTAATGTATGATTTAGAAATCTTTGCTTGAAAGTAACATTTTATGTATGTGTATTAGCCGAATTTGAGCTTAGAGTGGTAAGTATAATTAGTGAAATTATGCTTTGAAAGAGTAAATTGTTCAAAGGAACATTCGGCCATGGGGTATATTTACATTGTTATAAGTTGGAATTAAGGTTTGTCATTTGGTCCTTATTATGGCCGAATGTGATAAAAGTAAAAGAAAAAAATTGGTTAAAGGTGGAGTAATTGAGTTTCGGCTAATAATATGTGGCATGAAATTTGTCAAAAATGCCTTATATGATGATCGGCCTTAAGAAAATTTAGAACTAAGAAGCTTAATGTTCAATGCTTAATACATGCTTATACAATTGCTCAATGTGGCCTTCAAGACTTAGCATCCTTAAATTGCATTGTTAATTTGATTATTAAATAAAAGACCGATTGTGTACAAGGGCTATCTCATGACCATTTGATTAAGTGTGTTAGAAAGACTTGATTAAATAGCTTTTCCATGAGACATTTGCATATTCGGCTATAAGGTTGGATCTTGTATAGGGGAGTGTGAAATTAACGCATGGTGCAAAATTGAGTTGTGAGTTGATTATTACTGACTTGTATGATTCATCTAGTTAAATGAAATGAATATGAATTATGCATATATATGTTAAGATCAATGACTTCTTTAAATGATGCCTTGTAATGTTATGTTTTAATTATGTGAATAAGTACATTAAAGAGTGAATTTTGTATAAATCTGCTTGGTACAGCAGCAGTAACGTGTTTTGGAAAAATCACCATAAATTGTGGGAGATGAATTAGAGGCTGAATAGATTGTGTAATTAAAGCTTAGTGAGTCTAGTTTCTTATAAAAGAAACCTTACAAGCAAAGGAGTTTCTGATAAACAGATTTTTAGAGTAGAGTGAGACAGTGTCAGATTGACTACGAAATCCCCTGTTCTGTTTTTAGAAAATCACCATAAATTGCATAAAAATTTTTATGAGACAAAATTTATATGCTTAGACTCCTTGATGAGTCTAGTTTCGAATAAAATTGGTGAGGACATATTTGGAATTCTGTACAAGGAGGAATTCGGCTCGTAGTATAGAGTAGTCAGTTTAATCAAACAGTGAAATAGGGGAACTTTAAGAAAATTCTGGTATTGATTGGCCAAACCAAAAATTATGAAAATTTTATGGATGGAAGATAAATGAGCCTATTTTCATGAAAAATTAACGGCACTTCATTTGGAGTTTTGTAGCTCCAGTTATGAGTAAATTATTGAATGCTGCTCAGAAAATCAGCTTGTTGTGACTTATGATATGTCTGTGAAATGACCGAATGTGCGTATGTGTTTGCAATGAGAAGAATATGCATGTATTATTTGACTATAAGTGAAAATGATTCATTGAGATGCTTGAATAAGGATTAATAAAATTAAATGTTTTATTTAGCTCAAGAGCATAGAGGGACGAGTTCGGATAAAGGGAAGGCCAAAGTGGTCGAATAGCCAACTCGTAATTTCTCGGAAAAGTTCAAGGTAAGTTTTGAGTAAACGAAATTGCTATTTAAGTTAAAATGCCATGAGATACATGCTGATTTTTGAAAGATGTCCCCTTGAGAAAGAAACCTTATTCATGTTTGCTATATAGCCGAATGGCTCATAGAGAAAAGGGCCGAAATTGAGATTTGAAATGCATTGCTTATGTATGTTTGATCACTGGGCCGAAAGTCTAGAAAAGAAGAGTATACGTGCTTGAGTTTTGAATTATATATATATGCATGATATAAAGTCGAGAAGCATGTTTTATGTTGTATGCACATGAATTGATTGAATTACAAGTGAAATCTTGTTATGTGAAACTTGGCAATATGCGAATATATATGTATGAGAAATTGTGATGCGAATCCGGGATTTAAGTCCCGCTGACTATATGTGGAGACTATGTCCGGGTTAAGACCCGAAGGCTATATGCAGAGATGATGTCCGGGTTGAGACCCAAAGGCTATATGCGGAGATTGTATCCGGGGTAGAGACCCGATGGCTATGTATAGAGTTTACCCGAGCTAAAGATCTCGATGATAATGAGAGTAAAGCCTAAGACTAATGGGATTCAAGGTAACGATCGCTAATGAATTGCGCTAAAAGTGTTAAGTTATACAGGTATGTACCTTTGGCTTATATGCAAGCTGGATTTTTGGACCGAATATTAAGGTTATTATGTGATTTCATATGTGTTCATGAAATGAGATTATTAATATGGTCTAAGTACAATTGGCCTATGTGAAGTGTTATGTGAATTTTTGTGACATGTGTATGTTTAAGTGAGTTTACTATAAGTGAAAGCTATCCACTTTCGTATACGATGTGAATGTATGTATTTGGTTTAAAGGTTACTTACCTAAAAGAGGAGGGAAACAAAGATACGAACAACTATGCTATAATTTGATGCTTTATCTGTTGTCATTGCTTAAAACTTACTAAGCATTGAAATGCTTACTCCGTCTCCCTTGTTTTCTCTATTTTATAGATCTCTTTTTGGAAGCTACGGACTCGGGGATTGAAGCCTTGATCACCTACACTATCGCTGTTATTTTGGTACTTTTAATGGTTGTTTTGGATCAATGGCATGTATAGGCTAATCTCCTTCTGTTGAATCAAACTACATTTTGAGTTGTAAATATTTCTAGCCATGCGAAAATGGCTTGCTTAGTCTTCGAGTTTGATTATATGTGTTTGGATTATTCTCATATGATTCGATGTTGTGGCATGATATTTGGTTAGTACCCAATATGCAATGAATTTCTAATATGGTGATCGGTTATTGAAATGTTCGATTTAGCCAAATTGTTAGTAGCCACAAGGTAGAGATTTGCTAGCATGCTTATAGAAGGATTTTAATGAGATTTGATGTATTGATCGAACCGACCTACAAGAGTTATATTCGACTATAGAACTCAATGAATTCACGCCTAGCATGTAACCATGAACCTTGGTAGATTGTATTTAGTTTTGTAATACCTTATACCCTATTCCAGCGACGGACAGGGGTGTAGGGTGTTACAAGTTATAAGTCTGGTAATGCCCCTTACCTATTCTAGCAACAGTTACGGGATAAGGGATATTACAGGAAAAATTTATAAACATTAACAATTTTGAAAATGAAGGTACAAGATAGCTAAATTGAGTTACAACGACTCTGAAAATGTAGAAATAATTAAAAACGAGACAAAAACAGTACCTAGATGAGCCATAGAAGCTTGGCTGAATGTTTTCTCAGCCATGGTTGCCTATTTTCTTCATAAACAGTTGAAGAAGAAAGAAAAAAAAAAAAGATGATAGCTTTTAAAATTTTGTCTTATTATATCTTTATTAACTTCATTACCAATTTGCCCTTTTCTTTTCAAGCTAATTTCAAAAATACCAAACAAATATCTTCCACTAACTTACTAATGGGTTAATTATCACATAAGGACTTCTACTAAAAATTCTATAACTATTTAATACCTCTAGCTTCTAGAACTCAAGTTTTGTACTTTTTACAATTTAGTCCTTTTGGCTAAATTGAGTGCCCAAACGTCAAAATTTTCAAACGAAATTTTCACAGAATAATTTCGTAAAATTGTAGACCATAAAAATATAATAAAAATAAAAATAAAAATAAAAATTTCCTCGTCGGATTTGTGATCCTGAAACCACAGTTCCGATTAGACCCAAAATCGGGTTGTTACATAATCCTCCCGATGACTAATTAAATAGTAATGTAAATCTTTGCCGAATTTTCCTTTATCTACCCTTGGATTTGGTAGGGAAATTAGGGTGACCGAGAGTATATATAAGGAAAAGGGAGGGGGACTTTAGAGATAGTTTTTCCTTTTTACTCGACGTTCTAGTTCGTCTTTCTAACTTAAATGTTCTCTTTTTCTTTGCTAAGCTAGAGCTAAGATTTTATTTAATCACTGGATGATTCAACCTTTTGGTAATTCTTGTAGCTCTGTATGTTATGATTGTTGAAGAGTAAGGATGTTAAAAGATATAAGAACAATAAGGTGTGAGAGGAAGACCCTACATGGGGGTCGCATATAGCTGGAACATTAGTAAACTATTTGTAATGGGGATTCTAATGGAAATTCCATGATCTTTTAAATAGTTGTTACTGCTTGATCGGGAAGGACGATTGGAAAAAAAGCTTAGGGTCGAGGTAAAGGTGGGTCTCTAGTGAGTCATTAGACCCGACTTCTGCATGATATTTTATGATGATTTCTTATATGGTTGATGTTCCTGTAGATTTGCTTGAGGAGATGTTTTGTATATGTGTGTGTGTATTTTCTGTGAATAATCTACAAGTATGTAAATGAAGTATACAATGTGATGATATAAGCATGCATAAGAAATTATGTGTTGGAAAGTATGACTTTGCTATGGGTATGGGTGAAATCTATATAAATGTGTCCATTATACTAATTGAGTGATGCATGAAAAAGATGGTTGGTGATAAGGGGGTTCAAGCAAAGTGTTGAGGGAAAAAAAGTGATATGATAATGGACCTTGTAATGGTGCTTTGATGATGTACAGTGAGAAAGTAAACACGAAAAAAAAGACCAGTGTGGTAGATATGTGGAAAGACCATGGCCATGGCACATTTTGGAAATGACAGATGAGCCACATTTATCTACTAGGGTTTCTGCGTATCCCGAAGAGACGATGGGCAAACCTTAGGCGATGTTGAGTTAGGCTAATCCATATCGACAAACATGACAATTTATATGGTGCCTTGGTGGAAAACCACATAGGGCCCTTGTGGAAAGTTATTTGAAAAGCCTATATGGCATATTACTTGGGGAACCTTTGTGGCAAGTTATCTAAAAAATCTATGTGGTGTATTACTTGGGGAGCCTTTGTGGCAAGTTATTTGAAAAGCCTATGTGGCGTATTATTTGGGGAGCCCTTGTGGCAAGTCATCTAGAAAACATTTATGGAAAATTCTATAACATCTAAGTGGCAAGTTGTGAAAGAGTTTGTGATGAGATTTGGGTATGCCTTTAAGGCATTTTCTAAAAGAGTTCTCGGCAATGTACCCAACTAATGAACCCACCATAATCACCCGCTAAGATAGGGAGCTTGGAACATCAAGAATTATTGGTAGTGTAAGTGTCTGCCAAACTTGGGAATTCTTACGTTATGTATTGATGTCATCTGGGTTTTTATTGGATGTTCTAAGATATTGCATTCATCAGAATAAGTTTGTTTTCTGGATCGAATAAGAGATAAATTGTGACTGGCCTTCTGACAGCTGCCAAAGGCAGTCTAAGAACCTGCATGTATATCCTTCTAAGAAATGTATCCAACTTCTATCTTCAAAGAGATTGTGAAATAGGATCCACAATAAGGTGTGAAGTCGGTGATCTACCAATTGAGCAGAATATGAATAAGAAGGTTAAGTGTAGAGGTTGGCGTATAGTTATCCACTTGGAATCAGAAAAGTATCTACCAAAATCTGAAAGGAAGTTTCAGAATATTCAAGTCGAGGAATTAAAAAATAACCTTTAAATGTAATATTGGTTAAGACTCTGTAAGTTCCGTTGAACTTATAAACGTCTATTGGAATGCATGTTTTTGAATTTAAACCAGTGCGTCAGGAGGGAACAAGCCAGGAATGGGCCAAGGTGGCAATTCGAAGAGCGATATTATGCATACAAAATGGAAATTTAGGGAATATGACATATAGTACTCTACGCCATGATTAAGTTTCGTTTAACAAATATTTAAGTTGTAATGTCTTATACTATTTTGAGAATTTGTTGTAATCAATAAACGTTTCCTTAAAATCTTTTGACTTAGAAAAAAATAAATAAGAAGAATGTCTAGTATAGTTTTCTTTAGTTGTAAAATTTTGTTAAGTATTTAAGTATTGTGACATCCTGTATCCGAGTCTGATAAATCATGTTGGGTATAGGGTGTTACACTTTAGTGAAGTCATTTTTAATTATAAACTTCATGTAAGTATCATCAATCATCATTTCCCACTAACTTTAAAAGGAAAATGGTTTAATAACCATTTATGCCCTTTGGGTAATTGCTATCTAAGTCCCCCAAGTATTTTCTAAATTAAAACTCAACAATGATTGGACTTTTACAATCTAGTCCCTGAGTTTTAATTAACTAATTTCTCGATTAAATTACTTAAACGAACTTCAATATATTTTCATAACAACTTCATAAATCTTTATATTTCATCCTTACAGACTCAATTTATGAAAATAGAGTTCTAAAACTGTATTTTTTGACACCAATGAAAATTGAATTCTTATAGTTCCCCTTTAAAAAATTTCATTGTCAAAATTTACCTGTAAAGAGGTAAGGATATTGAGATCTCATTGTCTCTTCCAGTTCCTAGGTAGCTTCTTTCATACTACGATTGCACCAATAATTAATTGGTGAGATGCTAGTCTACCTTGCATGAGATCTGGCTATGCCTGTGAGGCATTATCCGATAGAATTCTTGACTGAATAATCAAATGATGAACCCACTTTAGTGATTTGCTATGACAAGGAACCTGGGGCATTTGGAATGTTGGTGGTGCAAGTGTCCGCCAGACTTGGAATTTCTTAAGCTCTTGAATTCATCTGGGTTTCTATTACTTGAATTAAAATGTTGTATTCTTCTAAGTAAGTAAGTTTGTCTAGACTAATTTGAAGATATGACATAACTGGTGTTCTGATAATCTTTGGGTATTAAAAAGGAATCCATCGAGAGTAGTATCTGCTGAGTTCTTAATTTTTTGAAGTGTATCCAACTACTATCTGTAAAGAAATTGTGTAATAGGATATTGGGTATAATGTAAAGTATGAGATCCGTCAGTTGAGTGAAACGGATAAAAAATGGTTAAGTGTAGATATTGGTGTATGTTTATCTACCAACAAATAACTAGAAAAGTATCTACCAAGGTTTAAGAAGGAATCCAAATCCTTGAGTCGAAGAATTTTTCAACACCGTTTAAAGGTATTAATGAGTGAGGCTCACTGAGTTCCTTTGAACTTACATGCGTATTTTGGTATGCGAGTTTGTAAATTGAACCAGAGCGCCGAGAGGTACCAAGTTAGGGATGCGCCATGGCGGTAATCGACTGTGATATTATGTATACAGAGGGACTTATAGAAGCATGTTTTTCAAATGAAAAATAGTAATATACGCTACGAATATGTCTAATTTATCAAATGATGTAAGGTCTTATTCTACATTTGAAAGTTCATGAAAAACAATAAATGTATTGTTTCAAACCTAATGCCTTAAAAAAGATTTTAAATAAATAAGAGGCACATTTGGTATGATTTTTCACAAAATGAAAATATTAGTTAAGTATGTAAGTATTGTGAGATCTTATATTCGGATTCGATAAATCGGGTCGGTTATAAGGTGTTACATTAACAATTCAAGACACAAAAGTGGTTGGTTGACTTCTATGTTGTTGATTAATCTTTGGATTAGGGATCTAAAAAGCTTAAACTTCTAATTGGCTCAATTTTACCTCTTGGCCACCATTTTACCAAATTAGACGATTTAGTTTGGTTTATCTCTCGATCTCACCAATAACCCGAGACAACCAAATTAGTGCTCAATAGGATCTCCTCTCGGTCTCATCTATCTAAATATTCACCTCGATTCGTCAATTGCAAGTTTTGAATTTTTTTTATTTAATCCAGTTTTTACAATTTAGCCCCTGTACTAAAAACTAACCAAGTAACATTTCCATCAACCAACCACCATAAATTTAGTTAGCTAACACCATTTTCATACAAACAACAACCTAACACATACTCATACCATTCATTCAAATAAGCATAAGAGTATGGTTAAACAAAGCATAGAGATTTCTTGGTGGTTGCTTGAAGAAGATGACGAAAACAACAAAGAAGGTGAGAAATGCCAACAAAGTTCAGATTTTTACACTTTGAAAAGAAAATGAAGATGAACTATATTAAAAGCTTTGGATAAAAATGAAAATACAAGATGAAGTTTGAGTACCAAAATGCAAATAAAACCAAGTTACAATAGAAACTAACTAACAGCTAAAACTAGAAAAAGCTAAGCACTAAACCTCAAAAATGGTGAAGAAAACTACTACTTGACTAAAAGAATGATAGAAAAGTAAAGACAAAGTTGACTCCTTTAGTTTTCAGCCAAAACTGGTTTTTAACATTTGATTACAATCCAAAAAGTTGAGAAGAATGCCTCCAGAATATGTGTTTTGATTAGAGATGGTGGAAAAAAAAGACTAACCCTATAGCTATTTTCTCCTTGCCATGCAGCAGTGTCGCAACACTCATGCTTCAGTGTTACGAAACCTAGATAGTAGTGAACTTGTGGATCTTAAGGGTTCTGGTGTCGTGACATCCACTGGTCAATGTCATAACATCACTAGATTTGGCCTCAATTTTTGCACTCAACACCTTCAGAGGTATCATGACCTTGGAGGCATGGTGTCATGACTTTGGCTCGGTGTCGCGACATCTTACCCTTGGTATAGCGACTCCCGTGAAAATAACCTCTATGTTGATATTGCATTGAAGTTTTGCATCCTTAAAGTGAAAAGACTTGGTGTCGCTACTTCCATGGCATCAATGTCACAACACTCACTCTGAATGATGTTTTCCTCGAGGTGGAACCATTATCGTCTCCTTACACCAACTCAAGCACGTCATTGGGTTACTTATGGCACCGTTTGGCCAATTTGGGTCTCAAAAGGGGGAAAAATAAGAAAAAACGTTAATTAAGATTAAAGCTAAAAATTGACAAAAACATATAATAGATATTTAAATTTCTTCAGAATAAAATTCTTAACTATTTTGGAAAGCCTAATTTGATGTCTTAAATTACGAAAAATCAAAGACTTTTGTGATTCGTATAAATGTGACACTTTTCACCAGACAAGTAGTGCCTCTATATATTTAGAGCAAATACCACAATAGCAAGCCATAAATTGTGCGTTAGGTAATTGCGTTCATGCATTTTTAGCTGGCGGTATGCATAAGCAATCACTTTACCATCTTACACTAGGACACAACCCAAACCATTCAACAAAGTATTGCTGAAAACAACAATTTTTTCCTTGGCTTAGGAAAAGTCAAGAGTGAAGCTTCTATCAACATAACTTTCAACTTCTCAAAACTATCCTGACATTGATTATCCCACACAAGCAAAATGTTCTTGTGCAAGAGCTCCATCATAGGCAAAGTTATTTTGGAAAACCTATTCATAGATGTCTTGCAATAATCGGCCAAGCGAAGGAAAATACATTTTTCGGTTCTTTCCACTAAAGAATAGCTTTAATCTTTTTAGGGCCAACCCAAATTCCCTCAGTAGAGATAACATGCCCTAGAAATACCACTTTAGATAACCAAAACTCACACTTACCGAGCTTCCCAAAAATTTGCTTCTAATGCAACGCTTGCAATACGATTCTCAAATTCTTATCATGTTCACCCTTTGATCTTGTGTATATCAAGATATCATCGACAAACACCACAATGAACTAATCCAGATAGGGCTGGAAAATGTGATTCATAAGATCCATGAACATCATAGGTGCGTTTGTTAACCTGAATAGAATCACAAGAAATTCATAGTAACTATACCGCATACAAAACCCTAATTTTGGTACATCACTATCCATCACTTTTAACTGATAATATCCCTATCTCAAATCAATATTGGTGAAGAATAATGCTCCTTTAAATTGATCAAATAAATCTTTGATACGTGACAATGAATATCAATTCTTAATCGTCTTTTTATTCAATTGTCGATAATCAATGCAGAGTCACATCGACCCATCTTTCTTCTTAACAAATAGAATTGGCGCTCTTTAAGGCGATATACTAGGACGTATAAAGTCGCGATCAGGAGATCATGCAACTGAATTTTCAGCTCTTTCTACTCTGTTGGCACCATACGATACGGAGCAATTGACATAGGAGCTGTATCTAGGTAAACTTCAATTGCAAATTAATCCTCACAATCAGGAGGCAATCTTGGCAATTCTTTAAGAGGCACATTTGGGAACTCGCATAATGTTCAAATTTTTCTTAAATGAATTTCATCCAAGGTCGAATTAATAATATAGGGTAATGATGCTTCATAGCCTTTCTTTAAGAGCTTATTAACTCTATAACACTCCTAACCCGTCTCCATCACCGGACTAGGGTTACGGAGCATTACCAAACTATCTTCAATCATTTATCTATATAGCTTTTAAAATAAATATATGACATTCAAAACATATCAATCATAGACATTTCGTCCCTAAATCAAACCTTTGAGGTGCTAAAAATAGCTTTGAGGCAATTCAGGACTAATTTGAAATGAAACAGAAGTTTTAAGAAAAAGTTATGAAAATTGGAAAACAAGGGTCACACGGCCGTGTGAAATCACTCAAGGCCGTGTAACTTTTGAACAAGGGACACATGGCTATGTCCCTACCCGTGTAAGTCACTAAGTAGCCCCACACGCCAGTGTGCCAGGCCATGTGCTAAGCTGTATAACTCTCTAAGTTCCACACATGCCTGTGTGTTAGGCAGTGTAACTCACTGACTTGGACACTAAGAAATTTTGATATGACAAATGACCGTGTCGACAGGTCGTGTGTCTCAACGGTCGTGTGACATCCCGTGTCTTAGGCCGTGTGGACCTAAAATTTTACCTAAAATCAAGCCATTTCTTAACCAATTCATGCATAACTAACCCATTCATTTACGCACACTTTCAAGGGATCTAAGCATCATTCAAATATGCATAATCATACCATTTCAAACAACTTAATTAATCTAACCAATGTGTCATTCAAAGGCACCACAAATATATCAAAACATTACATACCTAAACAAGCCAACTGTACTTTGATTCATGCATATAATCTAGTTCCAACACTTACCAAAACTTATCTCAAATAACCATTTTCAAGTCATCATAAACTACCAAAAAGGAACCTTATACACAAGCACTTGAAAGTGTCCAAAATGACAAAAACTTGGTGAAGAATTAAAGTACACCAACCTGAATATAACCCTCAAAGCATAAACATACCAACACTGTTTTACACTTTCTCCCTATAAAGCTTCAAATGGTGCCATTTTTATATTGAACTGATAACTGTTACTATAAGCGAATTCAACCAGTAGTAGATATTTTTCCTAGCTACCCTCAAACTTGAGAATACAACATCGTAGCATGTCTTCTAAAATTTAAATTACTTGTTCTGATTGCCTGTCTGTTTGAGGATGGAACATTGTATTGAAATTAAGTTTGGTGCCTAAAGCCTCGTGAAGTTTACTCCAAAATCTCGATGTAAACTGTGGATCATGATAAGAAATAATAGATGTCGGAACTCTATGCAATCTTACAATATCAGACACATATAATTTTTCTAGCCCCCTAAGTGAGTAATATGTTCTGATTGGAATAAAATGGGCAGACTTAGTCAATCTGTCAATAATCACCCAGATCGAATCTTTCTTTTTCAGAGTTACAAGCAAACCAGATACAAAATCCATCTTGACTTGCTCCCACTTCCACTCAGAAATCATAATAGGCTATAATAATCCCGACAGCACCTAATGCTTTGCTTTTACCTGCTGACAAATCAAACATTTGGCTACACACTCATAAATTTCATGTTTCATACCTGACCACCAGTACATCTGTTTCAAATCACAATACATCTTTGTGCTACTCAGATGAATGGAATAGGTACTACTGTGAGCCTCTGATAGAATATCATGTTTCAAATTTAAATTATTCGGAACATAAACTCTATCACGATGATGCAATGTAACATTATCATCAATACTGTATCCAATAGTCAAATTATCCCGAACCAAGTTTCGTTTCATTATCAACTTTGGATCATCATTTTGCAACTTCCAAATTCATTGTAGAAAAAAGGATTTAGTCCTTAATTCTGCTAATACAGAACTATCAGCATTCAAAGCCAAATAAGCGTTCAACGTTTGAAGTGCAAACAATTATGACTTTCTGCTGAGTGCATTCGCAACCACATTAGCCTTTCCCAGATGATAATCAATAACAAAATCACAATCTTTCAGTAGCTCTAACCAACGTCACTGTCTCAAATTCAGTTCCTTTTGGGTCATTAAATTTTTAAGCTTTTGTGATAAGTATACACGTGACATTTCTCGCGGTATAAATAATGCCTCCATATCTTCAAAGCGAAGACAATGGCAGCTAGCTCAAGATTGTGAGTAGGATAATTCTTTTCATGCGGCTTTAACTATCGAGAAGCAAAAGCTACCACTTTCCTTGATTGCATTAACATGCAACCTAAACCATTAAGAGACGCATCACTATATACAACATATGTCGTTCTAGATTCAGGCTAATCACATGCTTTTCATCTGATCAAAACTCTGTTGACACTTATCAGACCAAACAAAATTCGACATTTTGCTATAGTAACTTGGTCATAGGTGAAGCAATGATGGAAAAGTTTTTAACGAATCGTAGATAGTATCCGGCTAATCCCAAGAAACTTCGAACGTCAGAAACATTTTTCAAAATTTTCCAATCAACGATTGTAGATACTTTATTTGGATCAACCCTGATTCCATCAACAGATATAACATGTCCTAAAAAATCAAATTCTTGTAGCCAGAATTCACATTTACTGAATTTCGTATATAGTTGCTTTTCACGAAAAGTTTGCATCAAAACTCTTAAATGTTCAGCATGATCTGACTCGTTCAGTAAATAAATTAGTATGTCATCAATGAATACCACAAAAAATCGATCTAAATATGGTTGAATACCTGATTCATCATGTCCATGAATGTCATTGGACCATTAGTCAAGGCGAATGGCATCACCAAAAATTCGTAGTGACCGTATCTAGTTCTGCATGTAGTTTTTGGTACATCTTACTCTTTAACTCGTAGTTGATAATACTCAAACCTAAAGTCAATCTTTGAGAACACTTAGCTCCTTTTAACTAATGAACAAATCATCAAGACGAGGTAACAGATATTTATTCTTACTGGTGGCTCTATTTAGTTGTTGATAATCTATACATAGTCTCATTGACCATCTTTCTTCTTCACAAACAAAACTAAAGCACCCCAAGTTCACACGCTCAGTCGAATAAATCTGCTATTTAACAACTCTTGCAATTGCACTTTTAACTCTTTTAGTTCTGTAAGGGCCATCTTGTATGGTGTTGTCAAAATTGGAGCTATTTCAGGCACAAGTTGGTGGCAACCTGGATAGTTTTACAAAGAAAACATCAGCATACTCTTTGACTATTGGTACTTGATCAATTTTTGATTCAGCTACTCTCGAATCAAGAATGTAGGCTAAATAAGCTTCACATCCCTTTTTAATT